>WTXC01000005.1:600000-767739 GCA_022496195.1 Lactifluus subvellereus | reverse complement strand
GAATGGACCGTTTAGGATCACTGACGTCATATCGCCTATAGTATACCGATTGGAATTGCCTGGGCACTGGAAGATTCACAACGTCTTCCACGTTTCGCTGCTCACACCATACAAAGAAACAGCTGAGCATGGGCAGAACTTCCCACAACCAGCGCCAGAACTGATTGAAGGAGAAGAAGAATACGAAATAGAACGCATTGTGAACTCAAAGCGTGTAGGACGATGGAAGAAGTTGAAATACCTTCTATCCTGGAAGGGATATTCCAAGGCGCATGACAGCTGGGAGCCAGCAGAAGATGTGCACGCACCAGAGTTAATCAAGGAATACTACAAGCAGAAGCCTGCTGCGGTACGAACGCTGGAGGATAAAAAGGCTCAGAACAGTTTCTGGAGACGTATCTTCTCCCTTAGCAATGTACAAGCTTAAGGAAGAATACCCCAGACCTCCCACCATCAGAGCCTTTCGCTTCCTCACTTCCCCACTCGCTACTACATTCACGCCTGGAGCAGCCAGGCACGAGACCCGCCAGGACCAGCACGGATGCCTGCACAGTTGTTTCTGTGCCACAGATCTCTGCCCCTTCCACCGCTAAACCCCTTGTCATTAGAAGCTTGAGAATGAATGATGCCCTACCGCTTGCCAGCACACCAAGCCTCACCCTCTCCTATCCAGATGACGAATTTACCTTCGTCAATGCCTATCAGGGAACCCCGCTTACAACATCGCCGTGGTGGACGGATGGTCGCGGCCCCAGCACCACGAGAAGAAACAGTCACGCCGCCACCAACTCGCCACCGCCACTTGAATCGTCGAGCGACAGCTCCGCCAGCGATCCCGCCGCGCCACAGGCGCACGAGGCCTACGCCACCACCACCGAACGGGAGGTATGGGGGCTTACTGAGGCCTTTTGGCCAACCCTCTCTCTCCCGCCAGTTGCCGGCCCCTACGCGATTCCACAGCCCGGAGAGGACACTCATAGATCTGACCTCACCTACCCCTTCACCAGCCCTCTCAGTGCCGCCGCTGCCTTATGTAACCCGGGGCGGACGATCTATGATGCGCCCACAGGCTCTGGGGAACCCCCACAATATGTCCTCGAGCCCGGTGAACTCCAGGACCCCCTCACTCCTACAGGTAGTCATGCTGGTGAACAGCAGGGGCTTTGTGACGAGCATAGGGACTGCGCACGTCCCGGCGACCTCAGTATTACAGCATCAAGGAGGCGCCGTCATCTTAGGGCAACCCAAGGAGTAGGGAAGAAAACAAAACCCCGCCGCAAGATGACCACCTTCTATTGTGGGAGGTGCAGGTCCGATGGCGCGGACCACAAATATGAGAACTGCCCATTATGGCGGCTCTGCGGTTTCTGCGACCAGAATGGGCATTGGGGCTTCGATTGCACTACGCCTCACCTCAAGTGCCAACTAACCCGCTGTGGTGTCCATGTTGGGCACCAACATATAGGTGCGGTCTGCCCTGTATCGGGCATCATGAAAAACTTGGACTTTGGCTATGAGGAGGAAGGAAGTGTTGTGGACTTGGAGCGCGCGCAGCTTATTTATGGCGAGGACTTGGACTGGGACTCCTTCCTTGAACCACAGTGAGGACTTTTACGAATCCTATGACTGCTTACTGTACAGCTATGGACTGGACTGGCGAGTGATGGCACACCCGCCTAGAAGAGGGGGTGGTGTTACGGTTTTCACATCTCTATCTTTCGCTTCGCGAGCTGACACGTGACCTGTACTGTCACATGACCCTATGTCATGTGACACATTGACTTCCTTACCTATCACATGACCGTATGTCATGTGATGCCTGACTCCTTGTGACTGCGACGCGACGCGACTTGGTACGCGACTCAGAGCGACTCCCTATGAGTTGCTCGCTAGTGACTGATACTGACTGATACGCGACTCATAGTAGTGACTCTTACTGAGTACTACTGACTCTTACTTACGACTCATAGTGACTAGGGAGTAGTACTATAAGAACTGTAGGAAGTTGAGCTGGAATCCCCAGTCTCAACTTCGTCTCCAATACAAGTTGATTACCAATCAGACTCTGGTGGCAACAAGACCTTCCCTTTTTGTCTCTACCACCGCTCCGGCTTAGTAAGCCATATCGAAGCTTGTCATCGTGTGCTATAACACGTGGAACGTTGCCAAACAGGTGCTTTAAGGTGCACCTACCGGAACCAAGTACTCGGGCATCTCGGCCCACCTCGATACCCTCATGACCACAGCGTGCCACGAGCGTCACGTTACCACAGCGAGTCCGTGACCCCGATCCCCGTGACCATAGCGAGCCACGGCAAGAACACGTGATACATCCACACGATCACGTGACCCCGAACGACGCGCTCACTTAGAGCCACAGTCCCTTGTAACCGTGACAGGCGTGGACGTACGCAAATTCCAGGTAAGCTCCGGATTATGTGGTTGCTAATAAATTCCGAATAAGCTTTGCGTATCAACGTCCATGGGTGTCCACCACCACCTGGGACATACACTGAGGCGGTCTACTTGGCCACATTGCTGATCCTGATTCGGAACAGCCAGTCATTACAACCAGCACAGGTGATGGGTGGGTTTTTTTGGACACAGCTTGGAGCTGGACCTGGTACAACATTACTGTAACTTATTGTAGCTTTTTGACCTTGTTTTCACTTTTTCCACTTTTTAACTTAAGGCCATCTACCAACATGGGTAAATGTGAACTTTTTCGCTTTTTTGCTTATTTACTTGCAACTCCCCAAATAAGTCAAAAAAGTGGAAAGTTTATGTACAATTTGCTGATGTAGAGGCGTAGTCTGGCTGTGTAGATGGCTAGGCGTGCAAGGACAGCATGGCGGCTACTGCCGATCCAATGGAAGCCCTTTAGCGAGGGTATCAGGGGTCCCGTCATCCCATTCCACTGCCTCAAATGATCGGCTCCGTCTGGCGACCCCCCCCATTCATTCAAGCTTCTCCCCCGTTCCTTACCATCCCACCCAATCCCCTAACGAAGTTGTTCCAGCTAGTGTCCAACTCATCGTCTCTCATGGTTCTCGAACGTTACAGTCATTCATGGGTCAATGGACCACTCAAGTCTTTTTGACCTCTGGGAGCTGTTGTAGCAGACGATGGGGAAATTCGAATAGACAACATTTAGTCATATGAATAAACTACCTAGTAGGCAATTAAGAACCATTATCGGTTTGTGTTGAACAAAGCGATGGAGGAATCTGTGAAAAGGGTCCTTATCGGCCGAAACTGGGTCAATGGACCAGTCACACCAACCGTGAGTTTCCTAATTGGGAGAGGCCCCGATCACGATCTCCCACCATCAGGTTGTCCTCGTGATCATGTGAGTCTACGGAGCACTGATATCGGCATTCTTTTGTGAATATCAATATCTTGCAATCCCGTATTTCTACCTTTGAAATGACTATCTGGGGTTCACTATATAGCATGTAATTTGTATGTGACCATGAAAAGTTGGTAAAAATCAGAGCATTTCTCATCAGTATTTGCCCATCAAATTTTGGCTTTTGCAAAAGACATAAGAAACAAGTCTCCCACAACATCTACTCATTGCACCTCTATAAAATTTCAAAGAGACATGGGAGCTATACATTGGATACTGCAAAAAGTCCGAAGTAATCTGATCAAAAATGCGGCCATTGAAGTCGTTTGGTCCATTGACCCCGATGTTCCATTGACCCATGAATGACTGTATATTCTATTTTTGTCGACAGACATTTCGATGAGAATGTGAGTACACTGATTTATGCGCGGGCAATCACCCAAAGACCTAGGCCTCGAAACGGCGCAGCGAGTAGGGATTGCCTGGTCTTGGCTTCTGAACAGACTCACACTCATTGAGCAACTCCACCCTGTCCTGGTTCTTCGGTGCATGGTCCTTACGGCGACCTTCGGATCGAATATCCCCAGCCAGATGACATGGTGTTCCGTGGGTGCTCGGCCATGCTCGTCAGCTAGCCGCAAAGGTGAATATCTGACCTTGATCAACTCGCCGCAGCTCGTGTTTCGTCGGTGAGCAGATCTTCGCATTGGCTCCCTGGGTAATCAATCGCATTGTCTCGCCCCACAATCCGAACGTGTCAAATGTTTTGCACGATAACCTCTACGGCCTCGTTTCTAGACAAGTCAAGACCTGCAACTAGAGCGAGGAAGAACAACATCCAGACTCACTCCGTACGTTCCTCAACTGTCTCCCTCAGGGCCCTCGGTGTATTGAATCAACGTGAAGTTTGTACAACATCCGATCCAGTCAATTGTTTCGCGGACCTCCTTGACCCAGCGACTCAGAAACGGTAGGAAATGCCAGCAGTGTGGAGCAACGACGTGGTATGTATGGCCCTGTATCTCCGCAACCACTGCCATCTCTATACGTCACCGACGCATCTGTGGTCATGTCTCTGTGCTGCCTCATGCTCACCCTGTATCAAGTACAAACCACTGGAACAGAACGAGATTAGGTGGATCTCAACCAAGGAGAGCTGTGCATCGCCATCAGGTCTAGTGAAATGACCAGGTGAGCTCATCCCACCTGTTCTAGTATCGTCACCTCTTGACGATTGCCAATGACATGTCGCAAGGTAGCAACTTCAAGACGTTCTCCAAGCTGGACGAGATCCTGATCATCGCCAACGACTCGGACCTCTAGAAATTCGTCTCTTACGAGACCATTGTAGATATCGTATGCGTTGACTGTGCGGGTCCGATGATCACAGCACTAAAACCGCGCAACTTGGGTGTCTACTACATCTCGCAGGTACAGCCATGAAGACGCGGTGATCTCCCTGGCTGGCATGCTCAGTCTGCGAAGGCGGAAGGCCAATCCTTTAGAGGATACGGAGCTACTCCCAGTCACCGCGTGGGAACCTCAAAGACCGAGTCTAGGAGAACAATACTGGTGGCATGTCTCTGCGGACTCGCTCCCCCGTTGATCAGGTCGTGCTCATGTTTATCAACACCATCAATCGCGACACGACGTGGTGGGATATCAAACGAGACGGGGTTCGGGCCAACTGTGACGATGGATTGCCGAATGTCATGGTGCGTAAAGCGTATCTGAGGTATCACAAGGCTGAAACGGTGGGCGTGAAGTTCACGGTTACTTTCGTGAGGATGTCGGTCAACGTTATGGTGCAGCAGCGTGCGGACGCGCTCTCCAGATAAATCATAGGCGACGGAGATTATGGGCGAAGGAATATTCCCGACTTGCCAAGGGTCATTGTCGCGAGGCCTGCGATCCTAGAAAGACCCTGACTGCACGGGGGCTATGCCCGAGGTATCGACTCCCTCTCCCTTCTTCAGGCGCGATCTCTCTGCTTTGCATGGCCTCTCCCCTCCACACGCACCGTATCACTGCCAGCCGTGCCCCTGCCTGATGTTCCTTCCCCCTCTCTTGCCTGTATATTGTGTATCCCCCACGCGCTCTCTCCCTCCCTGCCTCGGCCGCGCCTATCCCTCTCTCTGTCACGTTCTCATCCTACCTTAAAACGACCTCTCGCCATCGGCGCGTATTTTCTCTGCCAGGTACAGAGGCCCCTCGTCCCAGAACGTGCTCTCCCCGCCCTGTACTAGTGCTCTCACCCTGCGTGCGTTCTCCCCTCCCTCACGGTCCCCTATTCTGGCATCGTCTCTCCCATGTACTACTTTCAGTTCGCCGGCTTACAGGGGAGATTAGTCGTATTTTCATGTAATTGGTATTTAAATCCCACCATTTACAAGAGCGAGTTAGAAGTTGGAGAAATAGTTGAACACGCTAAGGTGCTGCCCAGCATATAGGGCCGGAGCTCGAGCTCGGCGCTTGCCGAATCGTACAGCATCCAATCGAGTTGTGGCATCCACTTCCACTCCACACGCACACGTCCTATCTGACCGCGTTCTATGGTCCCAGACACTAAAGCCTGAGAACAACGTGAAATTGTAGGACTTGATTTTGGGTCTGCTAAGGTCACATTTGCACCTAGGCCTTGCCAATGGATGTCCCAAAACGCGACGCTTCAGTTGTTCAGGAGAAAACAGGAGAACAAAATAGGAAGTTGTCTGATAGTGATCCCATTTGGAGCGTGGACGTCTTGTAGGTACTAATATTGGGTAGTCGATTAACATGACTATGGCACTGGTGTGGCAGTAATCCTTGATGTATGGTATCATGAACAGGCAATCATGTAGTACGGATAATTGAACGTAGTCGCGTTATGGCCTTCTGACAACCTTAGCCACCATGCCCTCGACTGCTTCAGCATTCCAGGAGCTCGCTCTGATTTTCCTTAAAGACCACGAGTCAAAATCTCAATAGTTTGGATTACAGTACACGCTCCAAGTTTGGAGTCCGCCCCTTCCATGACATCGACCGCTGAGAAATCCTGAGAGCTGTCGATGGAGAGTGCCCGCCGGAACTGAAGGTACTCACGGGCCATGGAGGGCTTTTCCAGTGCCGTGCAAGGCCATGACATCTTGTACGGTCGCGGAGCTGGTCAAATATGTAAGTTATGTAGGTTCCACTAGGTGGAAAAATTGAGTAACAAGAACCGAAGGGTGCTCTTACCGGAGCTCGCTACGGAACCAAGAGACCATCACGAGCCGCATGGTGGATGCCAATTGGAACGTACGTGTTCCGTGGACCTACCCGTGGTCTTCCATTCGGTAGAGATACGGTGTTGGGAAAATCATTGTGCGGCACCCTCGTGGTGAGCGCCACATGCAACGAGGATATCTGAGCGTTGGGACACGAACGCTTGACTTGATCTACGTCGATCGCTTGTCTGCGGCATGAGTGCCTTTCCCTCCCTGCCATCTAGCTGTAATTGAAGTCTTGCACCCTATGGCCACCATCGTGCACTTTATCATGGACTCCTTGCACCTTGTTGTTGACGATTTGCCAATATCTTAGACCATTTCGCCAATGCCTTGCACCTTGTCGTCGGCACCCTCCACTCCACTGTTGGCACCCTTCACGTTGTCGTCAACGCTGTAGGTAATCCCTACGTGCTCTGCACCCGCCATCCGTGCCACCTCCTGTGCCAATTTGTCCAACCTCTGTAACACATTCTTAACATTGATCCTTCCAACCAACTTCTTAAAAATCCCGAATAAACGCAAGTGAAGAACAATAATGATAAACTCACTTGTTCTCCACCAGATTCTTGACGATCATGTCGGCCATAGCCGCAGTCGATGGGATGTCGGTGTAAGTCCTGAGCCGTTTGAAGAAGTATTCAATGTGTCACGATAGTCTGCCCGAGGGAATCAAGGAAGATACCAACTGAGGACACCGACGCCGGCGAAGATCACTTCTGCTGGCGAGAATGCCTGGAAAATATATGTTAGAGCACAGACTGGGAACAAGTAAGGATTTTAGTATTCACCAAGGCCAACACCCTCGCCAACGGTGGCAGAAACGCGCAGGGGACTTTTACGATCGAGGTGAGCCACTTTGTAAATCTCTCATCCCAACTCCTGGATGTATTGAACTCCCATACGCTCTCGAAGCGTGGTAAAAATGGCCTCGGGAGAATCGCATGTCCAAAGCGTACCGGCTAGAAGATGCAAGAGGATGTCTTTCTTTGTAGGTCTTTTTGTGCGCCTCCAGAACATGGACGGAAACTTGGTACCCAAGAAAGCCGTCGTGGAGGGAAACTGGGAGATAGATGGGGCTTGTCGTAGTGGGATGGCTCGTGGGGAGAGTGGTCGCGGGTGGGCACGTGCAAGTTACTAGTTCCCTGCTCCGTATCGTGTGTTGATAAGTTACGTAGTCGTCCAGGTGTCGCGTGCGACCAACCAGCGATGGGATGACGCGTGGCGTAGAGATGAAACATAGACGCGCGAACGGGTACAATGTTTTTTCACCGATGTGGCCGCGGAGCGATTCATTCTCGGGCCTACGTATTAGCAACTACAGTACAGTATACTGACAGATCCTCTCATATGTCTCCTTCGCCGCCTGCAGCATTGCTGCCACACACGTACCAGGCCATGGATGGCTGAACGGCAGGGGAATGCTACCCAGGCCCGGGTAAGGTTTGCTTGCTTTAGGATAAAACCCGTTTACAGTAGGTCTGGTTGCGTGTATCCAGATCATGACCTTCCCGAGGCCGAGGGATGATGCCATGATCCTCATCCATACAAGGAGATCTGGCGATGGAACTACTGTAAGGGAAATACCTACGTGGGGAGCGCACCCGCGAGCGCCAACAGTGGCAAAGTGAACTCAAATTCAGTCACCCTGACGTTACCTATCATCAGGACTATGAATTGGGTTTGCGTGTAACTTAGGCTCAGATCCGGTTGTCCCTGTTGTCCGGTCGGCGAGGAATTTGGTCAACCTTGATGCATTTGTGCCTCGAACTCGACAGACTTTCATTCGTACGGGTTTCAGGGGTCAAGCTGAGGCATGCGGGTACGGCAGCATCCCTCTCGAGCAGGGAGAGAGGGAGGGCTATGATAGCCCCTGGCGGGAAGGCCACAGGTATGGGGATCAAGGGCTGATCATTGACCCGGCCAGATGGTCCTTGTGTTTGATGACATGATCACTATTCCGAGTCTCGCTTCCAATTCAAAACCGTGACCGGGATTCGGCGGGTTCGAGCGCGCAGGGGCGCAAACAAAATGTCATGCAACCCGTGTCACGGCCCAGTGACACCCCCGCTTGGTGAGAAGATGACATGAAAATGTTACGGCCTTGCAGCTAGCTATATATATGTGGTATTGTCAGGCGCTCCATGGATCGCTGTAAACTCACGGCCAAACCTCTGCCCGTTCTACTCATCCTTTCAGACGCTTGCCTGCCGGGATGGTAAATTTCCACGACCCCAGTGTTGTCTCGCAGGATGCATGTGCGTATCTTTTTGTAGCCTCGCTCTACAACTAGAATGCCCAACGAATACCTCTTTTGACAGGGGCGGTGATGAAGCTCTGGCATGCCGTCGACGGCCTCTTCCTGTGTGTTGGTCGCCCTTCCGCTGGATGTCCTCATGATGTCAACCCACCCTTCCGCTTTTCAGCTGGGAGTTCGTTACAACTCTTGACTATGAGTTGAGTGTCGTCCGAGGACGTCGCCCCTACCGTTGGACAATATGGGTCCGTAATGACAGGCGCTTCTTTTAGGGCTTCGCCGCCCGCCACGGACGCCTTGGACTGATTTTCCCTAGATTTACTCCCTTACGCGGATAGCCACCCTCGTGGCCGTAATTCTCAATATGGTCGGGTTCGATGTTACGAGGTCAATCAATTGTCAGGTACGTTCCGCATTCCGCGTCTGCCCCCATACGGTCTTACCGACCAGCGACGAACCAGCTCTGGGTCATTTTCGAACTCGTGAGCACCCTTTCGGATATGCTCCGGTGTCCGAGGAGGACGCTTAGCAGTCAGCGCCTTCTTGTTCTCTTTATTTCTTCTAGATATTCGCCTACCTGGCCTTTGCCACTGCTTCGATATTGATCGTGCTTCGCATGTACGTCTGCTCCCGTACTTCCGCACTAGCTCCGTCTTCTGGAAGCAAGAGCTCATGGCGGCCGTCAGCTTCGCCATTTGGGACAGAAATAAGATCGTTCTGGCGCTTGCAACTGGCGCATGGGCGACAAACATTTCATTCCTCATCCAAGGTAGGTCTCTCCCCGTCTTCCCCCCTCTAGGTGGATCAGGGATCTCATACACTTGTGATTCGGCGTCAGGAATTGTGCGGGTGAATAATAAAATTTAACTACTTTGTGACCTTTTGGGCTTATCCATCCGCAGCTCCATTCTTCATGGGTATCTGCGCAAAACACCTGCGTGGTGCTCAACACCGAGAGCAGCAAACCCAACATCATCGTCACGCTCGTTACTGACATCGTTTTACTTCTTATCATGCTTGCTGGCTTGCTCCGAATACGCTGTTATGGCGGCGGCAAATCTAGTCTGTGGAGCCTCTTATTGAAACACGTAGGTGGCGGCGCCTTCCCATAGTCGCGGTAGCGTCTTCAATTCGCTGATGTATTTTCTGTTCGGAAGGGCCTCATTTGGGTCTTACTTGCCACTATTGCCGAGGTCCCGCCAACGGTTAGTCTGACTAGTTCTTTGGCATGTCTCCTTTTCCCTCATCGCCTTTTTGCATCTCAGGTGTTTATTTATTTGAACCTGAACGGTGGGATTGTTTTTCTCTACAGTTCACTGGTGAAGTAAATTGACTGAGCTCAATTCGGCTCGAAATTTCAGACGCATTCAACCTCGTATGTTCTTACTTGCTACGAGTGGGAAAAGCTTTCCAGTTTCTCACACCTTTTGGCAATACAGATGTTTCAGACGCCGTCGCTGATCACAATGTCAATCGCTGCAACGCGGATGTATCGCTCTCTGGCAGAGTTTGGCTCCTCCAACATGTATGGCATCCTTACCTTACTTTCTTCTCCCCGCTCACTGTGGTCGATGTCGTTGCAGCGCCGAAGGCTTTCAAACTAGTGGTTTCACAGCATCGGAGATAAAACGGGTTCCCATCGCGCCCATCCCACTCAACCGGATGCAGGTGGGCGTACACACTGCATACGAACGGTCTCCAACGTCACAGACAAGCCATCTTGGCTCGTGCATTAGCATGGATGCGCAGATGCACGACAAGCCACACGGACTAGGCCAAGACAACCTAGAGGGCGGTGTGGAGTGCTAAGTTCCGTTGTAGACGCTACTGTTGTTTGTACTCTCGCAGGGTCGGCGTATCGTCGACGGACCTGATGTCTACACATAACAACGTATATGGACTTATTGGAGAACGCTCCGTTGCAGGTACGGACACACCAGAAGTTGTGGTCTCAGGAGAGTCGCTGGAGATGAGATTCACACAGATCCGATCGATATCAATATGAGAGTAAGCTGCCCACCATGGAAAGTCGTCCATCAACTTCTAATTGGTCGTTTCCCGGTATGTTCACCCAGCCGGAAAAGCCCAGATGAGGGTTGTGGTCCGCATCCAGTTGCTTCCATGAACCGTGAATTTCCCTCTTCCTGTCCTTCCTTCCGGTGAAGCTAAGGTTAACGCTCATGACCCCAACCTAGGCCTGCTAACCCATCCACCTCTTATCCAGCATTGGAGATAGGTGGCGGTGGTGTCAGCACGGGGAAGTCTTGCGCATCCTGAAAGTAGAATGAACGGCCAAGGCTATCGCTTCGTGCGAGTCGCGCAGAGCAGAGAACCGGTATGCGCTATGACGTTGCATGTTAAGGTTGGAACAAAGACCCCAGAAAATAAAAACCTTGTAGAAATGAGCCAGTCCAATTGTTGAAGAGCATGTTCGTAGATTCCGGCATTGTGACGTACATCCTTAGAGAGGTCCCTCTCTACGCGCAACCCTCTTCTCGTACGTACGGGGAAGAATGGATGCGTCGAGGAGTGGCGTGGAAGACACCAGATGCACGAGGGGACATCCGTAACCAGGAGGCTACCCCCTTGAATGCTTAGCGGAATGTAATAGCAGCAGCGATCAAGCCACACATGGAAGAAGGGACCAAGCCCTAGGGCCAGGGCCAGAGCGTCCGACAGAGATTCGGATGCATACATCTTGGTAGGTGCGTTATATCGGAGGGCGGCAAGTGGACCGCTGGCATGTCCCCTGGAACGGAGCTTGTCAAGTGTCAAAAGCCAATGTAACACATCTATTTCCAAGCAAGGACAAAAGAGGCCTAGACCTATCGTTATTTGAATTAAACAAGTTGATGTTCGGGCTGAAGGTAGGGTTGCGAGCTTGCGAGCAACCCGTGCCGAGGGCACGGACGTCAACTTGTTTGAATTGAATTGACTGCGGTCGCACGCAACCGCACGCAACCGGGAAGTTGCGATACTGGTTGCGCATATCGTAATGCCGCAAACAACCCAAAAAACAATGCCGCAGTACTAGTACGGTTCATTCGGATCGGACCCCGCGGAAAGCTCCGGATAACGATCCTGTGGGTGACCAAGACGAACTCTTCACCGAACGATGGCGCCGTTTTCCGGCAAGTATTACAGTAACCCGTAGTCATGCTCGAGGAATTCTACTGATTGCACGGTCTTACTCTGCAGTCTCAGATTTGAAAGACAAGGCCTCTCAGGTGAAGAGTGCCAGCATCAAATCATATGGTTCGGCTCGAGACAAGCTTTCCGGGGGGCCAGGTCCTTCTAGTACGGCCAGAGCTAAGCCCCCGCCGCCACCACCACCACCACCTAGGAGGGCAGCTTCAAGCCATTCCCATGGCTTGAGTACTACTCACTCGCACTCTTCTTCTTCCGGGGCTCCTAGTGAGACCGCAGGTATCGACAAGATTGACTGGGCGAACCTTTCCTATGAAGACAAGCAAGCCTTCTTTACTTGGCTCGACGAGTTCTTCGCCCGTTATTTGGACCTGACTGTATCCCCAACCCCAGTTTCGGTCCCTGCGGACAGCTCAAGTAATGCGACCACGCCATCACTCCCGCCCCGTAGGGTTGGTTCTCGTCCAAGTCAGGACGTGGTCTCTGACCCTTCCGATGAGGCTCAGGCTGCCCCCACAGCCAGCCGCCGGAATTTACCTCCCACGTTATTGCAACACGGTCCCGTATGTCTCTCTTTCCTGTGCCGCTCGTAAACTCCATCGCTGAGGATTGTTATAGCCCAAGATCAATATCTCAACCAAACCATCAGCACCTACAATAGTGCCAGACCCACCTCGGCCAAATTTGGCTGCGAGACCTTCGCATCCCACAGAATGTAGTATGTCAACACCAGTCCTCACTCTCCAGTTGCTTTCCATCTCACGTCCTTCCGTGCCAGCAGATCTCCAGATGTCCTTCCCCCCACCTACAGCCAACGGCTCCGCCGCCGCCGACCTTGCATCCTTCATGCACCCTTCCACACCTTGGGACGCCGAGTGGTATGCCTCCGACCCGCCGATCCCACCACACCTAAAGGGATCGCCGGATATGCGCTTCGCCGGCTCCTTCGGCTCCTCGGGGCATACCAAAGACGCGGGCGGCGTAATCCTTTTCTCAGACCTCAGCATGTGCTGGTACTCCGTGAAATACGGACACGGGCACGTCACGCGCTGGGCGCGCTTCCGGCCGTGCCCCGAGCCGATGTCCGGCGCAGCACTGCAGCAAGCAGCCGAGACGCACGGCGCAGCGGTGGCAGCATTTGCCGAGAGCGCCGCGGCTTCCGGCAGGCCCGTGGCCCGCGGCGAGTGCTGGGACGTGGCGCACGAGGCGCTCCGCCACGCCGCCTCTCTCTACGGGCCTCGCGACGCCCCGATTCTTAGCACGTCGCGTGCGCACGGACACTTACTTTTCTGCGGTAAGCCCGGGATGGGCAGATGGCGCGGCGGGGATGACCGCTTCCGCGCCGGCGACATTGTCGAGTGGCGTTCGGTCCGCATTGGCACGGCACGGCACGGCGCATTCGCTCTCCTGGGCGACCCCGACCACACCGCGGTGCTTGTTGAAGACACTGTCCCCCGTTGCGCTGTCGCGGATGGAGAAAGTGTCGAGCCTGCCGACGTTGGTGTTTTGACGGTCGTGGAGCAGACGGCAGGGCAAGCGCCCAAACGGAGCTCATACGATCTCGCTAAGTTACAGACGGGGGAAGTCTGGGTATATCGTCCGGTTTCGATGGTCGAGTATCTAGGCTCAACATTGAGCATCGATATACCCTCCGGACTTGAGACATATGCAATCTAGGATCTCGATCGTGCGCAGCTGCGTAGTCATTGTGTGATTCCCCTTGCCAGAAATAACTCCTCCGAGGTTTTGATATCCCGGAGTATGGCAACGCGACTTTTTACTTTACTTTTTCTTTTTATCTGTCACATCCGACACTTCGATCCATTTTCTCGGCACCCTCAAGCTACCAAGCAGTTCGAGAACCCCCGATGTCTGCTTGCCTTGGACCATCACCTCATCTCTGCCACCAGTAACAGGGGACACTGTAAACGTCACATCAGAGAGAGAATTAACCCCAATTCAGAATGAGAGGCACCCGAGGTCGAAGATGCACAGCGCACTCGCAATGCCTCGGCTAGAGCGTCCGCAGAGAGTTGGAACGGTTCGAACCCCGTTATGAGTGTACATGCTTTGCGGCCCTGCCTGACCTTGATGGCCACTGAAATTGGGCGCGGCGCGCCCTTCTTGGTGATGGGTGGGTCTCCACCGACCGCAATGCGATACCAGGGTTGCATGCGGCTGCAAAGGGCGCTCAGTGCATCCTCGCGCTTGGCGAATTCTGGAGCAGGGGTCGCGCCTTTGGTGTTTGGGGAGCCGTAGAGCGCGGCAGAGAATACGGCATCTGAGTTGACGTTGAGGAACTGTTGCTCGACACGGTTGACAAGGTCGTGTTTCTCAATATATGCAAGTAGTGTGGACTTGACCTCAGCGAGAGTGTACAAGGCGCCTGTGCTGCAACACAATCAGGGGAGGAAGGGAATCAAGGCGGGAAATAAGCGGTACCCGAGTCCCAGGTCTTCGAAGAGCGGCAAAGTGCCGAGATGTGGCTTCCACAGCTCCGTCACTGCCATTTTTTTCTCAGCGTTCGCGGTGTCTGCTGCTCGCTGAGTTTCGCGCTCCTCTGCGCGTCGTCTCCGTTCGTCTTCCTCTCCAACTGTGCGGTGACGTTGATGGGAAACAACGTCTGTGTGTGTTGAATACACCGCGACAACTACCGCGTCTGGTCGGACGTCTTTCAGTTTGAGTAAACCTCCCTTCTCTGCCGTGCGCAGGAAGGCTGACAGAGACTTGAACGTGGAATGCTTGATGTCTACAGGTGTGGTAGCTGTCCGCGAAAAAGGGCGCGCAGGGAGAATGTGTACGGTGTATAGCGTTGTCGTAGGCATCGGGAAGGCTGAGGATGGGAGTGCGGCGAGAGTCGTTCCGAGCGCCTGCAAGAGCGCGGTGCGCAGACGGGAGGATACCTCTAATGGTCGCACGCATCATAAGATAGATCTAAGGGTCCAACTAGCATCAGGGACGTTACCTTCCGGGGTGAGTTTCTCTTCGACTTCCGAAACAGGCCCACCTTGCGCCTCGGCAGGGGGATGCTCTGCGGGATCCGGCCCTGTGCTGGGCAGCGGCGCGTCAGCACCTTCGTGGTTGCCATCCGCACAGCCGTCCTTCTCCTGATCGTCATCGCTCGCCGCCTCAACACCCACCGCTACCACTGGCACAGCTTCTGGCGGGTCGCCCTTGGACCCGATCGCCCACAGATGGTCCTTCCACGTATGGAGCACAATGACCGCCTTCCCCTTCGTTACACCGTTATCGATCTTGTCCGCGTCGATGGCCATGCGTCCCACCGCGAGGGGCGGGCCCCGCGCATCGCGTGCAACCTCCGCGACGCCGACGAGGGTGCCCGCAGACATGTCCACGGGCGCCTGCACGACTGCATAAGAGGACACTCAGGATGCGGCGCGGCTTTGCTACGACAATCTCGCGCACCGCCAGGGACCATGAGGTCTGCACCACCAACAAGTACGGGTATGACGGATGCAGGGGTGGTGAGGACTGGGAGTAACGTTGGGTGCTTCCAGAGCGTGTATACTGGAAGTCGATGAGCGGATGTTCCCCGCGCCGCCGTATCAGCGCAATCGTAAAGATGGGAAAGGGCTCGATGCACGTTAGTGACGCACCTGTCGGAATCAGCTCATCCGGACCCTTCCCAACACTGAACCAGAGCGGATCACCGTCCCCTGAGAGGTAGAGGACCTAGAGTACAGATCCGTGTCCACAATCACCTCTCCCGGTTCACACTTACGTCCGTAGCGGATTGCATACTTACTCCAGGCTCACCATTGTACGCGCTGATCTTTTGCGAGAGGAGGCCATCGGGCACAAGGTTGTCAGCAATTTCGGAAGCAAGTTGGAACCGCTCCGCGGTGCGGGTTCTGAGTTTACGCCGCTCCGATGATCTGAGCGGCGCTAGTAGTGATGCGGATCAATGCACCAATCACACATAGAAGCTGAGTGTGTACCTGATGTCTTTGTATCACCAATTGGTTTCTTGAACATCAAAGCAAGTCGTGTGATGGTGATGGTCTGAGAGAAGTTGCGAACGCCACGCGTGCCGATCATCAGATAACCGGAAGTGACTAATGACCACCCATTGTCGTGTACGAGTATACAGTGTATTACGGCTATGGGACTCTACCAATCTGCAGAGATTGTCCAAAACGTGAATTC
Source organism: Lactifluus subvellereus (assembly GCA_022496195.1). Lineage (NCBI taxonomy): Eukaryota > Fungi > Basidiomycota > Agaricomycetes > Russulales > Russulaceae > Lactifluus > Lactifluus subvellereus. Next base: position 751,574 of record WTXC01000005.1, on the reverse strand, counting down.
AGCATGCTATTATGTCAATTCTGTTGTCGATTCTTCATTTGGCGAGCACCCCTCAGCAGGACATCGCGGGTATTCTTGTCAATTTCTTGATTATTGAAGCCGCGCGCTCGGCAACGACGTACACGAAATCATGAGGATTGCATTGATAAAATGTAGGGCTGCCGAGTAGACGATTCGTGTTAATGTCTCATGCATAAATGACATTGCTCATGAAAACGCTCGCGTCGACTCGGACAACACCCAAACCTTTGATAGTCAAGCCCGGGTTCAACACGCCATTCATCGCGCCAAAGGGAGACATAAAAGTAGTTCCAGCTGGGTGGAATACAATCACGGCATTACTACGCGCGTAAGCCGAGATTTACACGCTGACCAGACTCGCTAACCTCATCCCCCACCAGGCCAGACAGCCTGCCAACTACAATCACGAGCCATGGATACAACCCCCCCCAAACGACAACCACCTACGCATCCTCACCGATACCCCGCGCGGCGAAGACAGGAAACGCCTAGCCGAGGACATCGCCCGCGAAGCGAACAGCAACCGACACGACCTCCTCCTCATCTTCTGCCAAGGCTCCTGCCCCAGCACCCCCGAAGGCACTCCGGTAAGTGTCGCCTCGTGCACCGCCTGGCATAGAGGACGGGAAACCAGTCACTCGACCAAAGCAATAGGCCAGGGCGCGGACACCACTGACGCAGCGGCGGAAGCCATCACCCTAGCCACCACCCTTGCAGCCGCTGCAATAGCGCAGCACCCGCAGATCAAGGTCATCAAAATCTTCACCACCGACGCACACCTCCCAAAGATGTGCGCGAATCGTAACCACAGAGACCTCTCCTCGCGCCTCTCCAATCTTTTCCAATCACTCGCTAACCTGCTAGACAGAGCTTCCCCCCCCACATATCCATCAGTTGGACCCCCATCTCGAAGGGCCTCCACCCAATTCGCCGCCTCAAAGCCATCGCAGCCACCTGCGCCCGCCAAACGCCCAACCACCCCCCACCTCCACCATCGAAAGCCTTCCTGCGCTCCTCAATGCGCAAGGAAGCCATATCCCAATGGCAAGACAAATGGCGGGAGGCCCCCAAACGCCAACCAACATACCTTGCGCTCGCCTCCCCACCAGACGGTAAGCCAGCTCCCTTCGTTCAAGGTTTGACTAACCTCCCCCGGCCCATCGTCTCAACGGGCATTCGACTCCTTACGGGTCACGCCTTCACCGGCGAATACAACGCCCGCCACCGACCCCAATCCAACGACCCCCATCACTGCCAATGCGGCGAAGCACTGCAAACGGCACACCACATTATCACGTCATGCCCCTTGTACGCAGCCGCCCGGCGCCGCACCCTCCACCCCCTATCCGCCAACCTCTCCCTCTCCACCATCTTCGGCACCAAGGAAGGAGGAGCCGCCCTAGGCGCCTTCCTTGCCGAAACACAAGCATGCCTACGCCCAAGGTGGCGTGACCCGCCGCCGGAGGATCATGGCTAGAATTTCGGGTCTTTGAGGCCCCGACAACTACACTTTACACACGCTCTTTCTCTCCACATCACCAAACGTATATAACAGTACACAACCCTCTCTGATCAACCGGGGTGCATCGCCACCTCGCGCGCGTCTTTGTAATTACATACATGTTGCGCGTTATAAATGCAGGTTCTAAAAAAAAAGCCGAGATTTACTCGTGAGTCGTGACGTTCACAGAGTCGCCGAACTGCCCCAGGACAAGCCAGCCTACGGCGACGCTGCCGGGCAGCATTGTAAGGCCGTGACTGCTCCGGTGATAACGAAGATATCAAAGCCAGAGTTGAGAAGTGCAGGAATTGGGGAATCGACGGGATTTCTGGAGTTCAAGATCACAGAAACCCCCTGGAAAATGTGTCATTGCGAGTAAGAAGGGGGCACAGTAATACGTACGAGATGTCGGCGAAAACATATTTGTCGATATAATGTCCAGTGGCCATATGAGACGATCAGAGACCTGTTAAGGACGACTATACGAGTGCTACTTATGGAGTGGGTCAACGAACAAGTCAAATACAGTACTTCCTCTCATAGATCTCAGAACGCATGTTTCTATCTCTCCCTTTCATTCGCGGCAAACATGAATTTATGATGAGGCGAAGTAGGTTATCCTGTGTTTGAAAGATCGATGGCTTGTCTGGAGGACGGAACCGGCCAATTTGCGTCGCACACGGAGCCGCGAATTAGCCGGTGCGCGTGGTCTCCCGTTGCTACAGAGCCCGTGCAAAGGCAGTAGCATTCCGCGATTAGTTGTCTAGTGTGAGGCTCAAGCTGATGGCCCACACATCGGGGAGAACTGTATGACCTTGCAGATTCTTGCAGACATCGGGGAGGTTCACGACACGACTAGTTTAACGGCGACCTTCTGCAGTGCAGCGTGGTCCCCAATGCCAGAGAGGTGCGGCAGCGGAGCGACTATCTCCCCCGCGGAGACGATAAAGTCGGGGGTTACATTTACGACGTAGGGTGGTCTTTAAACCGAGAATGGTGAGGACAGGTGATGATACTGGCCGGCGAGGTAATCACGTGCCAGAGCCGCCGCAAACTGCACACCAAAGAAGACAGGTGGAGATGCCGTTCGGTGCCAGTCTGGATGAGCTTCGTCACTTTCATGGTGACAGGAAGGCCAATATTGGATTGGGACGGAAGGACAGGTTTAGATAGGCAGTTGCTACTGACCCGCCGGGTGCAAATACACTGGTTCAACCCTCAGCCGATTTGCTTCCGGCCCAAAAGGGGGTATCACTGATGCCAATTATTTCCTGGATTTTGTGACGAGAGGGGACTTGTCGTCCCGAAGACCCGGTCGTCCAGCAAGCTGGGGATGCCTTATAAGCAAGTTGATCCAGACTAGGCCAGAAGTACCCCGAATAGAACAGTCGATCTCTCCAGTAGTGCCATGGTGATAGCTGGCGCTGTGAGCCGTTCTCGATTTAATAACGGTTTCTAGAACCTTTTAACGGTCCTTCGCTACAATCCTCATATCTTGACCAGGGACTGCACGTGTTTCCAAGGCCAACCAGTCACATCAGCCAAGGGATCGAAGTCATGAACCGTCCCTGCATTCCAGCTCATTCCAGTTCATATAGTCTGGTTCCGCGTGGCGAGCTTGCACGTCGCGGAGTTGAGAATGAATGCGACGAACTGATGGAACTATTTACCGTAGATCCTCTCCCGAAACGTCTTTGGAATAGGGCAGGGGGTGCCCGTTAAGGCCGAGCTGCGCCACAGTTATGAAATTCCAGTCTGTGGCGGTGTTGGGGGAAAGGCCAGTGCAGAGATACGAGACTCGCCTCGATACCCTGCAGGGTCCTCCATCGATCGGCTGGTTACAACTACCCACAAGACCGGTTGTAGGTGCTCCGATCACATCCAGGATCAGATAATGCAACCGACCTCTGATGCACATGGTCATACGTGTTGGATGTGGACAACTGTGAAGGTTCGGTGTCGATCACCCGAGCAGGTTGTAAAAGGAGAAAAACAAATACGGCTGACCAGGTAGGCAGACGCATCACGACCCAGTTGACCAAAACTAGTTCAAGGATTAGGTAGGCTGCGAACGGAGGTTTAAGGTCACATTCCACCCACGTCTTATCTGGTGCGAGTTAGGAAGCATAGGATAGTGAGACGGATGCATGGCCAGCTATTTCATGACGCTAATACTGGATGAGCATCAGATCCGAGGTTCAGAGCGCTCCTTGGGGCGCGAAGCAATAGACACAGTAGACAGCCGCCCAATAAAGGAAACTTTCTCCCCCATACAACCCCCATGGACAAAACTTGGCACTGTCTCTTGTGATTGAAGGGCTGATCCTCCGCATCCCGTATGAGGAGTTCAGCATAGGTATGTATTTTATCTTAACATGTGGTTCCACTGCGCCTTGTAAAGCCTTTCAAAAGGTGATCGCGTTCAAAGGGAAATTGGGAGACTATCTGGACACAGCTCACTCACAACGCTCTCCATTATAACGGAAAGACACCATTGGCCTATCAAGGTTTTAGCTAGGAGACAAGTGCGAGTGCGTAGCAGAAAATAAGTTAAGGTCGGGGAGTAGATCGAGTAAATATACTTACCAAGGTCCTAAGTGGGATCTGGAGCTCCGTAAATGATGTCAGGGAATCTACAGGGATTGAGTGCTGGAGGGTGTGCCAGAGGAGACAATGTCGTAGAAGATAATAATAGTCGATACAAAGGGCTACAAAACCACAAGAGAGCATTATCAAGCGAAATGGATGCCCGAGTCATGGAAGGCTGATAGCAGTCTGCAATCCATAGTCAAAGACACGGAAAGGGGATCGGAAAGCGCACGTACTTTAGAATGTCATTGAGATCCATCTTTGCTGCTCGACTTTCCTTGTACCCAGTTTCGTCCAAGATATCCTCTATCTTCTGCTTCATCCTTACGTCCTCTATCACCTGCGAGAAATTTGGCGATTCGGCACGAAAGACCCAAAGTTACGACGGAGAACCCTTCATACCTGATTTTTTTCCGAGCACCAGGTCTTCCAATTCTTTTCCAACATCTCGGCGACACCCTTAGCATGGAAGCTCGCATGCACGGTCTTGTTTCGGCGGCTAAATATGATGCGCGTGAGGCCGTCGAACTCCTCAAAGCGTATCGGAGGCGGGGGGTCGAGAGGCACGATGCGCACGACGGACGACTCGACATTCGGCGGCGGGCGGAAGTTGTTCTTGCTCACGTTCATCACGTGGTCGACCTTGGCGTAGAGCTGCACGTTCGCAGATAGACGGGACCAGAGTGTGGAACCAGGCTGGGCGACGAGTCGCATCGCAAACTCACGCTGGAACATCAGAATCGCCACTCGAAACAGCGGTCGGTGGGACAGGAGGCGGAAGACAAGCGGGGACGAGATTTGGTAAGGTGTATTGGAGATGCAGACGTCAAAGTAGGGAAGCTCCGCCTTCACAAAGTCGCCTATGATAATCTCGAGCCGCCGTTGCTCGGGCCTGGCAGATTGATGAGAATGTGCTAGAGGGATCGGTGGGTGGTTATGTATGAAGGACGTACTTGCCCTGTACGCGCTTTGTAAGCTCTGCGGCCATGCGAGGGTCCATCTCCACTGCCGTGCAGTGCTTTGCCTTCTCTAATATCCGCACGGTCAGATTTCCTGTACCTGGGCCAACTTCAAGGACCTTATCCGTCGGGCGGAGGTTGGCCTGATGGCAAGGCAAGCCCATTCATTACAAACTTCGGCAACAAAGGGGAGGGATAATACTAACTTTTTCTACAATTCTAAGGCCGCTTCAGCCGCCACATATCCTGACAAGAAAACGGCGACGTACTCCTGTGCTATGGAAGGGTTTTTGAGGATATGTTGGCCGAATCGCTCTGTATTGAAAATCGGATTCCTGACGGAGGATGAAGATGACCCTCCATGGCCTTTCGACGTGTTACGTTTTGCTGAGGGCTGGTGAGCTTTTGAAAATCGTTCGGATGTAGCTCTGGGCATGGCAGCATCCAGTCAAAAAAATATAACACCTAACCCTATATTATGGTCGACTGTGGAATCTACGTCCACACATGGAACGGACATTGGATCGCGATGCGATGACGAAGGTCGTACCGCTTTCTACACAAAACAACGATTTACGGTCCCGATCGTTCCCTCTAGTCTGTGCTCGGAGAACGAGTGCGGACTTCCCTCGGAGTTCTTTCCCTGTTATGATAAAATGCTAGATCCGACATCCCTCGTTCCCTTCTCCCCGTTTCTTCCTTTCTTCCAGTCCTTCATCCACAGTTATATGATAATCTGTCCCATCCGCTGCTGCACTTATGGCGAGCTGGAAAGATCCTAATGCCATTCTGGCCCAGCTAGGCACGTCATACCGCATGTCGAAGCCCTGCGGCCAAGACCCGCACTAACTTCGGATGCTCAGAGGCCTTTGTGAAACTCGTCCACTTCGCGACTGGGATGTACATGTGAGAGTCTCTTGACTTGTTCATCCTCCTTTCGGGGGCGACAAGTATATGCTCAGCGTGGAAATCGGGGTCTAGCTGGGAATATTTCAGCACGCTGGGCTTTGAGTGGAGCATCTTTCGAGGGCAGCGGAAATGCAGTTGGACAGTTGTGGTGCGGCAAACTTCCCTCCTCCCCAGAAAAATTAGACCTTGATGACCAACCGTAACCTCTGGGCAGCTGTATCTAGCATGCCGTGCCGCTACGTTAGCGGCGATTACAACAGAAATCATAGGCTTGAACATGACGAGTCGTTTCAGCTGCAAGGTATCGTCGCTCGAATACCATGTTATCTAGGTTTGCATGCTCACACTGTCCTCCAGACATGGCTGGTCCTTGTACGAGTAAGCCGCATGTAAAATCCTTCGGGTCTCCGCGCGTCTCACGGAAATTTCGCAGATATTTGGCTGTAGTTCACTAACGCTAGCTGTGACGCTCTATGCTCTACGAGGGTGAGCTGCACGCCCCGAAATATTACCTGTCTACCGTAATGTGACACGTTCAACAGCGTAGCCGTTTGGGGACGCAATCGCTACTTAGCACTTTTTGTCACCATGTGTCTCATCACCAACATCGTGCTCTGGATACGTGAGTGCCTCCCTCTTCGCGTGTCCTACCCCCGCCTGGAGAACATTTACGCATTTCATTCCGCGGCCCTTAGAGACGGATAGAGTGCGTGTTGTGTGTCCTCACCACACTAGTTCCTGGCTCACAGGACCCTTAGCCTAGCACGGAGTGGAACAAGGAGATCCGCACGTGCATCATAACGAAATCCTCTGGCTCGCTCCCTAACAATGTGTCATTGTTCGTCACCGACGTCGCCATCTTTGTAATTATCCTCGGCGGAGTATACCAGCGCAATCATGGCAAGCAGATCCTGTCTACCATGTATCACGAGGTGCGTGGATTTTCGCTAGCGAAAGCTTATGTTCCTCATGTCGTTCTTAGGGCCTCTTTTGGCTTGCGATTGCGACCGTGATGCAGTTGCTCCCTGTGGTAAGAGTGGATCAGCGACGCTAGGATACAGTCTGACCCACTCATGGTTAGATCTTCCTCTCACTCGACCTCAACGGTATGCTCGTTTCGCACAGTCATTCTGGGCCAATCTTACTATGACACCGCTACACCCGTAGACTCCATGAACCTGGTAAGGGCTCTCATTTTCTCTTTCCCTGAGTGGAGTTGAAATTTGGACCCCCGGAAAGATGTTCCAAACGCCTGCCGGTAAGTAGCCCGCGCCTCCGCTCCAATCTCTTAATGACGAGCTGTCCCAACCGTCTGTTAGCTATTTGCACGTGAGTTATCTCAATGGCCCTGCCACCTTGATGTTGCCGCTGACCCGTGCATCAGCGGAATTGGTGCCACACGAATGTATCGTAAAATCTTCGACCTGCACGCGGGAGACTTGTACGATCTCGCCCTCGCTCCTTGTTATTGTTTGAGCCAGGTGTTGACCTATCACCAGACTCGAATACCTCGAGACCTCGCGCGACGCGGCGACGGGAGAGATCCGCTTCCGGAGGCATGCACTCTCACGCTTTGGGCACGTTAGCGATCCCCACGACTCGTCGAACGCGCTGCCTATGGACCGCCTCGCGGCAGCGGGCGCACCAAATGAGCGCTACGTGGAGCGGTTCAAGGCGCGTGAGATCCGCCTCGACAATGTAGAATCTGAGAACCACCTGTCAAAGATGGACCTTGACCTGGTGTTGTAAAACTCTTACGAAAACTGCTGTGAATTTAACCGTTTGAGGATGTATCTTCACCCGAAGCCGGATGTGCGCGGAGATTGAGCGTGGGTTTAGTCCGTTTTCATTCGAGCCCTCCCACCTTTTTGTCTGCGTTGATCTCACAGCACGCATTGGCAGCGAAGCGGCCGCGCTGAGGTTGTCTTAGGGCAAAGAGGGAAATCGCGCTGCTTTATCATACTCCCACGTGACCCACGCCACCTAGTGGTTCTAAAGTGTGCCATCATGATCTGTGAAGGAAGCCTAGCTGCAGGCGCGAGCGGGAGAAGCTTTGGAGAAGCATTGGATGATGTGGAGGAATCCATCGGACGACCTGTGAAAGTCTAACACGTTGTCTCTCAACCTACAATATGGATCAGACGGTTTTTTTGAAAGCTAAGGCCGCATGGAGATACACGCCATGTGGGGTCTTTGCCAAACTGGGCTGTGCCGCGGGATTGGGATGTATGTAAGACGCCTTCATTGGAAACTGCCGTCCTCCATCTTTCAGCTGCCGACCTGCCCGTCGAACAGATAGCCCGGCCGCCTTCTTGCTTGCCACACACACCCGCTGTTCATGGAGAATGGAGAGTTTTTACAACTGGTGCAAGTTGTTGTTAATGATGTAAGCGGAAGCCGCGGAGAAAGAAGAGAAGGACAAGTTAAAGGGACAGCGTGAGATTGCCATTTCATTCAAGCTCGGGGTGCTAGTCGGCACGCTCGGCTCAAAAATGAGACGGTAGACGCCACAATATATAGTAACCCACTTGAGCCTGAGAAGCTAACGTACTATCGGCTTACTGCATATGATCACGATGAATAGCCCCGTTCGCAATAAAAAACACAGACCCTCTCCCTCCTTCTCTTTTTCCGCCCTCGTCAACATTTTTGTATGAGCCCTTCCGGTAATCATGGTTGACTGGAATAATCCCACTGCGATCCTCCACGAGTACGGTGCGTCCCATCCCCCCCATCCTTGTTCTAAAATGTCTTTAAACTAATTCGCCGTCGTTGGCAGGCGCATGGGTCAAGTTGCTCCACGTTATTAACGGGATTTATCTGTGCGTCCGTTTTGTGGCTAAATTTATTGTTCCCACCCTCGCAGGGCTCACTGATAAACCTGAATTAGCTGGGAGTTTATTTGCAACCTTAGTTTTGAGTGGAGTTTACTTCAGGGCTTGCGTCAATGGCGTTGGACGGCCAGTGTGGGTAGCGCTTCCCCTGTCCCACCTTCTCCATCCAAGTGACATCACATGACAACTGACGCATTTGCCGACAGTTTTACATTGCCTGTCGGCTAACTACGATCGCTGAGGTATTGGTAACCCTCGTTGGTCTGGACGTAACAAGCCAAATCAATTGCAAGGCATACCTTTTCCTGCCTGCATTGATGTGGACCCTTGTTGATATCCGCTTTCTAGGTTTGGGCTCGCTTTGTTATCGTATGTTTCATCCACTTCCATGGCTGGCCTTGCGATGATGATGGTCGATGTTGCTAGTTTTTTGCGTATGCAACCAGCACGTTCGCTTTAGGCTTGTATGCCATCCGCTGGTGCGCTCATAATCTCACCTTATAGTCTCACCGTGCTGATCGACCCACAGCATCGCGGTATGGCAACGTTCGTTACCCATCACGGTCTTTTCGGCTGCACTCATTCTGACCAACTTCGGAGCTTGGATTCGCCGTGCGTACCGTCTCGTCTCCGCTCATTAAATCTCGGTACTGACTCGTCTCTTGCCCACTCCGCAGGGGTTGTTGAGGTATTCACCTCCGCTACAATGTGATGCAATAGACGCGCACTCACATTGGACTATAGGCGGAAGCCACATGGGACCCTACGTCGCAGGCTTGCGTGCGGCATGGGACGCACCAGGCGCTCCTGAACAATGCCCTGTTGCTCGCCACAGAGGTCGTATTCACTGCGCTCATGGCTGTCGGTATTTACTATCGCAATCCTGGCCCGCGTGCCTTCAAGATCATGTACCGAGAAGTATATACGCGCGATCCTTTTCGCATTAAGCCAAACATCTAAATTCATCTCCTATCACAGGGCCTCTTGTGGCTTGTTACTGCGGCCATAGTGCAGACTATCCCAGCGGTAAGCACCCATATTCGTTTCCTGGGGTACCTCGGCGCTAAACCTCCTAAGGTTTTCCTTATCTTGAACCTGAATGGTGAGCTCTTCCTTCATAGTCCACCATTTTAGGGTGACTGATAGTTGTCTTCCAAGACGTGTTTAACATCGTACGTTATAATCATACCTTTTTCTTTCCCTTGGCAGACACACCGATGACATATACCTTCCCTACCTGTCTTTAGATGTTCATAACTCCGTCCGGTAAATCTTATCCGTTCCCGTAATATTTCCTCATTCTGACCGGATTCTTCCCTTGTTAAAGTTGTTTGCACGTAAGTGGGCGCTTATATGAAACGTTGACCGTTTTCTAACTCCACCTGCCGAACAAAGATCAATTGGCGCCACTCGGATGTACCGCACTCTATCCGACAGACAGTCGGGCAACATGTACGGAAACCCTTTCCGTCTCTCATGCGATATTCATTTACGATCCCTCTTTGATTGCCGCCACTGCACACAGACTTGACTTTTGGGAAACCTCGCGGGACGAGACGACGGGCGAAATTCGGTTCCGGCGCCAGACTCGGATCGTCAAGCCCACAGAAAGCCACGGCGGCAACGCGGCCTGCAGCACGGCCCTGCCGATGGGCCGCCTTGTGCGCGCGCAGCCGCAGGCGGAGGAGCGCTTTGTGGAGCGCTTCGAGGCGCGCGATATCGAGCTGGACAACGATGGTGAGACGATCAAAGATGGGAAGCTCGGCATAGCCACAGACGACAAGTCGGAAACAGATTGGGTGGTGCACGCCAAGTAGTGGTATCCATAGATAGCTGCTGGAGCAGTGATTGTTCTCGCAGCCATCATACATAAGCATAATCTGTCGTTAGTGCGGTTATTGTTGTTTTAGTTGTGTTCAGAGTCTGCCGGATTCCTACCGCAACTAAAGTATTGGACAGTCGGACTTTAGAAGAATGAGAGACAAGTCCTGCTGTATCCGTATCCGTACTATCAGGTGATGACCTTTTGAAACGGTACCACCTTTTGAAAATCATTTTCTGCAGGCTCAAATGTTTATCGTTTCCCTAGATTCTTTTTTTTGTACTTTTCTGTCACTATAGCAGAGCAACATAAAAAAATTTGGGGTGCTTCAACGCCCAGAAAAGCCTATGGCCTTTGAGTTTGGGGCATCAAAAGCTGATTTCAGGATCATAATGTCCCGCCTGAAACAAAATCTTGTTCAAACACTCTGAAAAAATTTGAGACTACACATAAGGACTATATGATTGCAATTCCAAGGTTTCAAGTGATTCCACAAAGTTGCGCGTGTGTTGTGGATCATCGACGTTGGGGCACGGAAGGGCGTGACACCAGGGCAGTAGATTCAAGCCTCGCTCGAAGACGCATTTATGACCCTTCATCGCGTCGGCTCACAGTCGCAGTGAATGGTTAAGGAATCTCGATCGTGTCATCGGAGATTTAACTTGGCAAGCTGCCGGCCCACATTCCGTGACATTCTTTCAAAAGTTGGTACCCTTTTCTATAATGAGACCCCCAGACCAGATTTCGCTTTGAAAAAATCAGGATACATGTATTGAACAATTTAGACACGATCCCGAAGAATTCCGAAGCTGATATCGCCGTGTGTCGAGAGAAAAAAAAAAAAAAAAAAAAAAAAAAAAAAAAATCAAAAAGTGATAAATTCTCAAAACGTCGTCGTCATAGGAACAACATAAAATGGACAAACAGATACAAATATCAATCGGCCTATTTGTCCGTTTTATTTGTTCCCCTCGCCTTTGCCGATTCACCTGGACCAGCAATGGCAAACGTATTTCGCTCAGCAAAATCAGGGAGCGACTGGTCTGAAAATGAACTACTAGCCTACAACATAACGGTTCAACGCCAAAGCGCTATCGATTTCTTTGGTAGAGAGCTTAGTCCTATTGATCACCTCGATCCCAACCTCCTTTCGTCCGCCGACCCCAGCACTTCGCTGATTTTTCCAAGGAAACTTATCGCTTTCTTGCCCACCTAGATTTAGCCTCGCGCCCAAATGCTGGGCAAGAGAGCGCCATCGATGACCTAGCGAAAAGTATCCTGGAGGTCACGGATTTCGATGAGCCCGGCACAATCCTTCGCACGCACTATGACATTCCCTATGCCATCTGCGGAGACCGTCGGGCAGCGCGGGCGGATATATCTCTCGTTCACCTTAGTTCCGTGATCCTTTTGGTCGTTCAGGAGGATAAGACGACTATCAACCCGGCCGAGGCCGATCCAGAGCCTCAGGTCATTGCGGGAGCGATCGCCACCTTTCAGCACAACAATCGAAAACGCGCATTCTTGGATCTTCCCACTCTCGACATGATGACCATCCCATGCATTACCATGGTAGGAACAAGACCATTCTTTTACCAGGTCCCAGTCACCTCGCAGCTCAGCAATAGTGTCATTACGGGTCAATATCCCTTGCAACCTACATTTGTACGATACTGTGCTCCACCTAGCCGGCGTAGGGCGTCTGAGGGCATGGAGCTCCCAGATTATCGCTGCATTTCCCTGCAGTATTACAATGCGTTCCGTGATCTAGCCAAAACCAGTTGGACCAAATTCATTGATGGCTGGTATTGAACTCGCCTCCCCATTGGGCCATAACGCTTACTGTAGTGGTATGCATGAGACTATGCGTAACACTCTTGGTAAGGAAGCCTACAGTATCAGAAAAAGTACATCAACCTCTGGTTCTGCTTGTACATTGTACTATATATCTTATCCCAATTGATTTAGTAGCTGTGATTGTCTCCAACCGGCTGCCAATCACTCCAGATCCGATCTCACAGCTCGAGGCCTTAATTTGTCAACAGCACTGTGCCACTAAGCAGGATCACTAGTGCCGCAATTGGATGTGTTGGGCACCTTCTCTTGGAAATATCCATCATTCAGTTGCAGAACTGCCCTTGAAAAGAAAGCTCAGCCTCCTTTCTTGTCCACACTTGCTGTTCATGGAGAATGAGGAATTGCAACGATTTGCGCAAGTTGTTAACGATCTGAGCAGGAAAAGGAGGAGGAAGAGAAGAAAAGGTTGGAGGGACGGCGTGAGATAGTGAGGCTTCAGCGGGGTGTGTGACCCAGAGCTCGGCTCTGACTTTGATTAACAGTAACCACTTATTTAAATAATGAGAATGAGATGAGGTGCCCCCTCGACACTTTCGCGACTCTTCCTTCCTACCTTTTTCTCGTCCTCGGACGTCTTTGCATGAGCCTTTTCTTATCCCCTTCGGCTAATCATGGTTGATTGGAAGAATCCCACTACACTGATCCATGAGTATGGTGCGTCTTATCTCCGCCAACCTTGTTTTTAGGTTTCTTGAAATAATTCGCCATCGTTGGCAGGCGCTTGGGACAAGTTGATTCACGTTGTCGACGGGGTCTATCTGTATGTCTGCTTCACGTCCAGATTTATTGTTCCCACCCTCACAGGACTCAATCAACTTGGCCTTAGCTGGGAGTTTATTACCAATCTCAGTTTTGAGTGGAGTTTGCTTCAAGGCCGGCGTCAATGGCGTTGGACGGCATCTGTGGGTAGTGCCCCTCCCCTCCCTTTTCCCCATCTAACTAACGTTACATGGCGACTGACGCATTTTTCGATAGTTTTACATCGCCTGTCGGGTGGCAACCTTTGCTGAGGTCCTGACAACGTTCATCGGTTTTGACACGACAAGCGAGATCCATTGCAGGGCATGCGTTCCTTCAGCTTCATTAGATGTGTGCCTTGTTGATCTCCGTTCTCTAGATCTGGTCCCAGACTGTTGCCGTATGTTTAATCACCTCCGTGGCGGCTCCCGCGATAATGACCATCGATGTTACTAGTTTTTTGTGTATGCAGTGGGCACGTTCTCTCTAAGCCTGTATGCTATCCGCAGGTACGCTCATGCCCTCTCACCCTGATAGTCTAATCGTGCTGATCACTCCACAGCATTGCAGTATGGCAACGTTCGTTGGTCATCACGACCTTGTCGGTTGCGATTATTCTGAGCAACGTGGGGGCTTGGGTTCGCCGTGCGTACCGTCCTATCCCCACCCATAAAATCTCGGTGCTGATTCGTCTTTGCCCCCTCCGCAGGAGTCATTGAGGTATTCTCCACCACAACGTGGTGCAACAGGCGCGCACTCACATTGAACGGCAGGCGAGGTCCAAATGGAACCCTACGCTCGGGCTTTGCGTGCGGTCTCACACGCACACGGCGCTCCTTAATAACACCCTGCTGCTCGCCACAGAGGTCGTCTTCCTTCTGCTCATGGTTGTCGGTATTTGCTACCGCAATCCTGGCTCACGTGCCTTCAAGATCATGTACAGAGAAGTACATACGCGCGATCCTTCTCACGTTAAGACATCTAAACTCATCTCCTATCACAGGGTCTCTTGTGGCTTGTTACTGCCATAATAGTACAGACTGTCCCATCTGTAAGCACCCATATTCGTTTTCTGGGGTACCTCGGCGCTAAAACCTCCTAGGTTTTCCTCATCTTGAACCTAAATGGTGAGCTCTTCCCTCATAATTCACCGTCGTACGACTGACAGTTGTCTTCCAAGACGTGTTGAACGTCGTACGTTATACCTTTTTCTTTCCGTTGGTAGACGCGTAGTGATACATCTATTCCCTACCTGTGTTTAGATGTTCGTTACTCCGTCAGGTAAATCTGATCTCCGCTCCCGTAATATTTCCTCATTCTGACCACATTCTTCCCTTATCACAGTTATTTGCACGTAAGTGGGCGCTTATCTGAAGGATGGACCTTTTCTCACTGATGCCATCCGCCGAACAAAGTTCGATAGGCGCAACTCGGATGTATCGCACGCTATCCGACAGGCAGGCAGGGAACATGTACGCGGACCCCTTTCCTTTCTCTCATATGACATCCTTTTATTGACGGATGTTACGCAAATTTTTTCTCCTTCTCTTTGAAATAACTGCCGCGGGCTCTGCAAACGCAGGCTTGACTTTTGGGAAACCTCGCGGGACGAGACGACAGGCGAAATTCGGTTCCGGCGCCAGACCCAGTTCATCAAGGCGACGGAGGGCCAGGGCGCCGACGCGGCTTGCTCCACTGCGCTGCCGATGGGTCGTCTCGTGCGCACGCAGACGCAGGCGGAAGAGCGCTTTGTGGAGCGCTTCGAGGCGCACGATATCGAGCTGGACGACGATTGCGATTCGGCCAAGGATACGAAGCCCTGCGTGGCTGCGGACGAAGATTGCGATTCGACCAAGGATGCGAAGCCCTGCGTAGCCACGGACGACGAATTGGTAACGGAATGGGTGGCGCATGCCAAGTAGCGATGGGCACACTTGGATCAGTTTCATAAGACGGTTTTGTCGGATCACCAACATAAGTTTGTTGCTGGATATTCATAATGATTCCTTCCCTTCCCCCTCTCGTTTCGTCTCACAACCTTCTTGGATTTTCATAGGATTTAGGATATTTACAGCTAGCCTTTCGATAAGGATCCCTCTTTTATTTAGGCCTTTTGTAGGGCCGCAGGTGTTGAATTATTACAGAGAAGCCAAAGAATCAGAGTGTTCGTTGAATGCCATCATCGCCTGCGCCTTGAATTGAGAGCTATTAGTCCTCGAGCTCGTCCTCTTCATCCTCGCCATCGTCCTGCGCCTGCGCCTGCACAGACGCGGGCGGAGGACCGGGTCCGCCCACCGTCCGCCCGACAAGGTCGTCTACAACAAGCCCAACGGCAGCGTCCACCGCAGCGCGCGATATTTTGGGCAGCGCACCCGCGGCACGCAGGAGCGGGTGGTGCTTTGGGTCGAGCTCGACTTCCTCGTCATCGTCGTCGTCGCCGTCGCTTTCCCCACGCTCCGAGGCACTCTGCTGGCTCCCTTCGGCCTCGTCTTCGCCTGCGCTGTCGCCAGAGGCGGAGCTGGAGCTACTAGACGACGAGGACCCGCCGTCGCTCGTCCCGCTCGACGCCTCAAAGTCCGAGTCGGAATCCGAGTCTCCTCTTCCCGCCCCCACCTTTCCCTCATTGCCCTCTCCCTCACCTTCTCCCTCCGCCTCAGCAACTGCATCCACGATTCCAAACGCGTCCCGGTGTCTGCGCACCCACTCCAATATCCCCTCCCTCTCCTTCCCATCGATCAACTGGAACTCCGTCTCCTCTCCCTCTTCATCGACATCTTCCTCCTCCTCCTCTTCCTCTGTATTTTTATTTTTCTCGCTGGGCGGGGGACGCCGCGTCAAGATCACCGAGCACGTCCTCCCCGTCGCGGTGCGCACGCGCACGCCCGCCTCGCCCCGCGCGAGATCCGCGAGCGCCCAGAACTCGGCCGGGCGGGCGTCCGCGAGGATGCCCGCGTCGAAGAACCAAAGCGAGGTCTCGCGCACGCCGCGGAAGGCGGTGATGCCCGCGAGAGGCGTGCCGCGCTCCACGGTCGTGAGTCGCGCGACTCCTCCTCGATGGCCGGCGATGGGGGCAGAGGAGAGCAGCGCGAGGAATGCTTCGCGTGCGCTGGAAGGAGGGCGGGAGGAAGAGGCGGGGGTGGAGGTGGAGGTGGATGGGTGGACCGTCATGCGCGGGGGCGCGCCAGCCTCGGGAACCGAACACGCAAGCTCGAACCGTGCGCCTCCCGCAGCATTAGCATTAGCACCACCGGCGCGGCTCTTGGCTCCCTTACCGCCGCCGCGGGCAGCAGGCGGCGCGGGCTTGTCCCCCGCAAGGAGCAACGCGGTCCATTGCAATGCACCGGAGGCACGTGCGCGCGTCGGGAGGAGGAAGGCGCGAGTGAACGCAGTGCGTGCGCAGCGCGCGACGGGGGCGCCGGTACCGCCATGTGCGAGGCGGAGCGTGCAGGCGTGGAGCGTGACGTCGACTTTGTGCCGCACGGGAGCGGTCGCGGAGAGCGCGTGGATGGTCAAGTGCGGTGCGTCCGCCGCGTCATCGTCGTCGTCGTCGTCGTCGCCTCTGCCTTCCCCGATGTCATGTTTGGGCTTTTTGTTGTTCGTGGTGGGTAGAGACTGCGCGTGCTGCTGCTGGTGCTGTTGGGGAGAGGGAGAGCGCCTGCGCTTGTTGGCGGGCTCGGAGGGGGAAGAGGAGGGGGGGTGCAGAGCGTGCAGAGCTCGCTGGACGGACGCTTGGACCTCGGGCCACGCGGCGCGGAGGTGCGGGGCGTCGTCGGGGCGCGCGGGACCGCCGGTAGCGAGGCGCAGGGCGGCATCGAGGAATTGTGGATATGGGTGGGAACTGGCCTGGCCGTCCCGGGACGCGCTCGCTACCTCTGGGGGGACAGTGTCATGTGGGATGGCTGCGAGAAGGGCGTCGAGGTATAGGTGGGCGTGGGGCGTTTGGTGAGGGTGCGCCGCAGAGGCCATTTGCAACGTTGATTGATTGATCTCAGCTCAGCTCAGAAGACAGCCCTTGTCAATAGTCTGATCACGTGCTCTTCACAGGTGCCGCTTCCGTCGAGCTAGTCAACTTTGGGCCCGAGCTGGCCGTAGCATTGTCCCCGACCGTGACACAGCTCAGTTGCCCGCTTCATCGCCCTGCGGGTCGGACGTTCTTGTAACCTCTCTCGTAATGCCAGTGCTTCTTAGCATGTGCTTATCATCTCTGGCATCACAGACTATAGTTTTGTTTTTGGTTCCTTCCTGTGCGCGAACTAATCGCTCAGCCGGAATGATCGATGTCCTTATTTTTTGTTTGGGGGTCTCACTCTCAACGAATCATCCCACCCTCGGGTCATACAGACCCATTTGCAAAGTGCCGCTGCTGTCCAGTCCCATACCGTAAGTACAGTACTTACCTGGACTTACAATAAGAAACAACTCGGTCAATAAAGCGATCACATGCTGCTCTGCGGCAATGCCGATCTGCGCGTCATATGGAGTAGTGGCGGGAATCTGCCGTTTCAAGCTACCGCTTGCGTGGTTCGGTACCACTGCCGACGCGTGCCGTACGTCTACGCTTATCAAACGCTAGCAGGCATAGACACCAACACCGGGAGCAGCGGGTGTGCGCTCATACAAATGGATCGGAACAGTGGAGGTGGATAGACCGACGCATCATGATGGTGAAACTACAGTAAACTGCATAGGTTGCGGCTGCAACCAGGCGCCCGTCATGGCAAGATGTGATCCTGCGCGTCTGAATCTCAGCCGAGAAATCCCGCATTGCGGAAACGGGCGCTGGTGCTGGGCTGAACCGGGCTGAACTGAGCTGGGTCAGGTTGCCTCCAGTCTGAAACGTATACGACACGCAGGACCTTTAGAGAGCAGGCTGCACATAAGCAGAGCAGTCGTAGGGGGTCTGCGCGCGCAGCAAAAACTAGCGGAAGAACATATTCACACTCGGGCGCTCAAGTTACGCCGGCAGGAGCAAACAACCCAAAGACACAAGAGATGGGGTCGGAGCGCTGGGGTTTTACACCGCAGTGGGCGAGCCGATCAGCCAGGCACGGGGGTAGGTCTCACTGAGAACGTGGTTCATGTTCTACCTCCGGAGTTTGAGGCCAGGCAGCTGAAATGAAGAGATGTACCGGTACAACAAGGGCTTGGCGTATCCAAGGCAAACGCGCGCATCTTACATGGATGAATCAGCCTTTGTAAAAACAGTTGGTTACACCTATTGTCATTTTCGGAACCGATTGTCGAAGCAAATTATCATAGTCAGAAGCCATGATCACTGATGCAGGCCGCAGAGCTAGAGGACAGGGCGCACCGCGCGCGTCTCTACAGAGCATGTACAGTACTTGCAGCCTCACCTAACCCTAGTTTTGGCCCTTTTCAGCTAGCATGATCGATCGGAGTCGAGGAGCAGGTGGAAGAGACAGAAAAGGGGCGAAGTGGTGCAGAAGCACTGCACGCCTTGTCTCGGACTTAACCAAGACCGTAGACCGTGCTCCACATGGACATTGTGGGGTGCGTTTGACAATCACGTTCACAAGGCCGTCTTTCGTGTCATTATTCCCGATTCCGTTCTAGCAGTAAACTGTCTCTTCGATCATCTGACGGGAGCAAGTCTTATCTCGTTCGTCGTGCCTGTGGACACAATGCAGTTTCAGAGAATACACGAAGGAACACATCAACAAATACCCACAGTATACGATTCCCGCACACATGCATGCTTTTCAGACACCTGTATCCCTCTTCGTTTGACGGTATCCTCTACTTTGTTGTCGGAGATCGAAGCCTTTCCTTTTGTCACAAACAAATTTGGCAGACTGGCTGGCAAAGAGCTTGAGCTCCGCTGCGGCTGCTTTGCAAGTTGTTTGCCTACGCCAAGTCCCACAAGGGGCGGAAGCAACGGGTTCGAGGGGCTCACCGCAAATGGGTCCCCGATATGTGCCCGATGCCGCTCATACGCGGATCCGAAAGCTCCGAGACTCCGGAACTCCGGCGCTCCCTCACCTTCAAAAAGTCATCATGATTGATATTTCTCTTGCCTTTGCAGGAGCGGAGTGAAAGGTTAAACATTCGTTCTCCCCTGATAACTTTGATTCGAGCTGGAGGGATGGCAGCAGCGACGACGGAATGCAAAGCCCGAGTCAAGTCAGAAAATGCAAAAAATGAATGACTCAGGTTCTTCCAATATATCCCAACCGACGGCTGACCAAGTCACCAGCAGAGGAGTTACTGTATGACATAGGACATGGCAGATCAGATCAGAGATCCAAAGCTAGGCGTGCGATTGCCGTGTGTTTTACAGTAACGTCACGGGGATCGCCCGGTCTGGCAAGGCCGCCACAGCCCCCTGCCTGTGCATGCCGAATGAATGATTGCTGAACGTTGAACCGCCGCTCGGAGTGGCGTCTTATCTCATCGTTGGTGGTTTCCTATTCCAGTATTCTCAATGCACCAGCTCGATGTGCCTGAACCTCGAATTCTGGCCCTGCGCGCCCCGATCATTGTACGATGATGCGAGTCCTGTCATCGGCAATTCCGAAATCATTGTGTTCGTTCGTGCGTGTTCGTTGCGACTTGACAAACAAACCGGTGAAATTGATCGAGGACGATGGGCGACCGAGAAGAACGCCAACGTTCCCGCATTATACTATGTACTGTAGTTTGTGCATTCGTTCGCCGTCCCGACTTCTTGGCATCTGCAGACGTCACACGTCTGATGTATTAGTAAGATCAGTCAGCGAAGCACATGTCTCGACGCATCGCCTTCGCCCCAGCAGTGACTACTGTATACCGAGTCCTGCGCGTTCTTTTTTTGAAGCGCGCCTTCCTTGGGCATCTTTCTCTTGGTGTCTCTGACGGTGTAAGTTACGCCCACTCAATTCCCGCCACGATCAAAAAAACCAATACTACGCGTCTAGGTTTCCCAGCGGCCGGTTCGGGACGGAACAACCCAGCCTGGCCAAAGACCCTGGGCCCCTGCTGCATGGGCGCTTCGTAGCTAAAATGAACGGGCATCCTACGCCTGATGCGCCGTAGTTTTTTTTTTTTTTTCTTGATGTCGATTCCGCATTTCTCTCACATCTCCGTGGGGGCCTCTTCTAGTGCATTCTTGACGTTGTCCTGACTGTTGGATTGCGTCGATTTATATTAATCGGTCTTTTGAGCTGTCGTGTCACAGTCCACGCTGGATGTTCGGATCATCTAAAGATCAATCACAAGGCACCGAAGCTTCCGCGGTGTCTCGCCCAAACCCTCGCAATCAACCGACAGAGTACAGGATGGGGACAATGTCATCCCTGACTGGATGCCGGCAGAGTCGGAGGCCTTATTTGAATTGATAAGCCAATGAAGATGGACGTGTAATAAATGGAATGTCACCTGAAACGCGTCAATGCTAACGCCATCAACGAGCTGGGTGGGCAGGGTAAGGAAAGTACAGAGTATACTGTATATCTGTGGCACACATGCCGTAGAATATTATCATCTATCTGTTGGCGCTAGGCACGCACAACGTACACCGGCTGATCGCCCTTTGATCTATGTAATGGATCTGAATCGATGAGTCGTTCGCTCGCCGCTCGGTCACTAAATAGTGAAACGTCACAAGCAGACTGGTCCGAATCACGCTGCGCATTGAGGAAACATTCTGTTCGGACGAAAAAACAAACAAAGGAAGTAGCGAGTGGAGTAGTATTTATCCAAATAAAGTAGGTCGGGTAATAAGATGGGAATTTCTTGTAGGAGGGGAGAGGAGTAAGGGTAAAGCGAAGCGAATTGTGGTGGGGTGGGCCGGGGAATGGAACCGAGTGACTGGGCGTTAAGTTGCTGACTGAGACCGAACTGTATCGTAACGTACCCGTCGACGAGTCGGATCTAGAATGTCCCGATCGCCCCCTCACGCTCACTTCTCTCTCTCTCTCTCCATTTTGAGTCAGCTTCCCCCTCCATATATTAACCTCTCAGCGTCTCTCCCTCCTTCCTTCTTCCCCCCACTCCCATCACCCCTTCCTTCTCTATCTATGCTCGACTTTGATCCCCTCTTGCCCGCCTATCCCCCTTACATCCAATACAACGACTCTCCTTTCCGCCTTCAGGCTATGCAGGCCGATCCTGTCGCATATAACTCGTATTCTCCTCACGCACCCGCACTAGGCAAAATCGCATTCAAATCCCCACCCCTCACCCCTCCGCCCGCATTCGCTTTCAATCCTGGCCCGCAATCCTTCACTTTTGATCCATTTGCAGATGAAGATTCATCCACAAGTTCGGGCGCTAGTGAGCGGGAGCGTGAGCTAGAAGTTCAGCGCCTCCGTCGAATCGAGTTTCTCCGACGCCGCGAGTGGATGCGTCGCGTTGTCGCTTGGGTTGATGGCATATCCCATGGTATGGTGAGTGGGTCTCTCCTTCATTCTTTCCCCTCGGGCCTCTGCTTTCCATTGGTTGAGACGCCATGGGGGCGGTGGAGCTCCGATGTCAATGACAAAAGGCGAAGACAAATTTCATTGACGTGCATTGTGCCTTATTCACAGACCCCCACATCATCACCGTCACCTGTGTTATCCAAGTCCGATTTTACCCCTGCGTCTCCCAGCTATACCCCGCCGCGCGACCCAGCAGATGTACCCACACTTTACTACAGTTCTAGTTCGTCTCTTACCGGCCGTTCCGACGAGGTCGATGAGCCCTACGTCATCTACAGCACTCCCCTCCCTGGCTCTGCCCAACCCTCTTCAGTCTCCTCATCCCCATCCCCGTCCCCATCTCCATCACCTCCCGTGTCAAAAACCATGGCATCTGTACCTGTTTATACCCCTCCGGTTCCACAGCCGCATATACCACCACCTCCACAAGCGCCATCATCACGCCGCATTCATGGCCGTATGCGTTCACTCAGTTCAATTCGTGAGGAGGACGAATGCGTCGCGTAGATTTGCTCCCGCCTACATTCCCATCATTTCCTCGTCAGGGGAGGGGAGAAAGAGGGGAGGGGATGATGCGGGCGGCAAAGATATCCCCTTGGCTGCGCAAAGCCGTCTGCAAAATTCAAATTCTTTTTTTTGTTCTTGCTTGTCGTCGCCGCAACCACCGCCCACTGCTGCGGTGGCGGTTACGGCTATTGGCAGCTACTTTCTGATGTTATTTTTGGCCTGATTGACTGGTGTAGATGCGTGGCCACCAGCCAACCAGCTTGTCCCACCTGTTATCGACGTGTCCACATGATCCACAGCCCATCATCCATTCATCCGATTCCAACCACTCCATCCAACCAATCACCCAATACATCATCACACGCAATTTGCCTGGCCTCTTCGGTTTTTTCGTCCTTATTTCCCCATGTTCGTCCCTTTTATCTTCTCTTTTTGTGCAGCGCCTATCTATTTTTTTTACGGGGGGTAGTGTACGATCCTCGGTAATCCCTGTATCATTATCCAGCGTCCTGTGACAAAGTATAATGTCTCTACTTTCCTATTCTCATGTGTGCTCCCGCTTCCCATTTTCGTGACGAAGGGAGGTGAGATGAAAGACATCATAATCACCCCGGAGACAGGGTGCACATATCGTGCTAGTACCGCTAATACCCCCACGCCAGCCTAGTTATTGTGCCCGCACCGGACTCTTGCAACGACTGACACTTCTGGACACTGGGCGGGACTGCACCTTACCTTTCGACTCACCCCTCTGGCCCCAGCCTCGGACACCCCTTGTCTTGTGTCGATCCGATCCGGCGCTTTTTTTCGAATATTGAACTGAATTTATCGTTTTGGATACAGAGAGTTGGAAGGGTAAGTCACTAACCGTTATTTCAATTGCGCGTGCTGTACTGTACTTGGTAACTATCGCTGGGACTTCCCCTCTCCCTCCCTCCCTACGGCTGAATAATCGAAGCAGGGAGACTTGTGATTGTTGCACTGGACCTCGGACTTAGTAGTGATAAATGCACGTATGCGCACGTCATACGTTACATTGGCAACAATAACGAACCCCTGGACCCCAGCAATTGAAGATCACTACGCGAGCGACGGTGAGATAATTGAATGAGTTTGTGCCATGTGGTGCTTACGTCAAGCTATCAGATACAGATAAGTAGCAAACTTTGATCTAGGTTTATGATGTTTGCGGTCGTTAGGCGACCGGGTGACTGTTCCATGCGACACCGCGGGGATGATGAATAGGAATAGGGAGGGCGACGACGACAGTCCGTGGGACTAAATGACGAAGTCAACTTACACACATAGCAATAGAATTCGAAATACGCAGGTGCACACACAAGAAAAGGACACGTGCACGCTTTTAAATTATAAGTTACTAGTCTTATGTTGATTTATGACTGCGGTTGCGTTCGGCCGCCGGTCGCGAGCAGATGGTAATTGCCCAGCGCTCGTGGTTCTCGTCTTCTATTATATACCGCAGCAATCAATATACCCGCCCTTCGTTCCATAACTCCGTGACTGGCTCGTCGGCGCTCCCACATTCCCTTCTGGAAGGGATGGCTGTCGATTTTCGCGGCGGAGCCGGAGAAGAACTTCGGTGAAGGACGGGCACGCGCGATCAATATCATGTTGTTGTTTATTATTAAGTATCACAATACAGTTCTTCACAACAACCCACGGTTGTCGCGGACAGGACGTTTTGACCGCATCGGCATCGTGTTAGAACCGGACTGAACGAAAGGGACGCTGCACGCCGCACATCCCATATGTCACGCGGCGTGAGGCGCAGGCGAAAGTAGATGTGTGTGTCGCGGTGGGATCTGGACGCTCACCAGTCATCGACATCGTGTACGCCACGTCCTGTATAACCGATTAACTTAACTACTGTACCCGAGTGAGAAGAGGAAGTCGGACGTTTGTCGAATGGCAGCCGCCGGCAGCACTGCAGGAGAGCAAAAGAGACACGATTGGAGATTGCTCGTGACGCGGCGCGTGGAGGCAGATGGGAGGGGAGAGTTGCTCACCTCCACATTTGGGAACTATTCCCGGTGAGCGTTTGTGCCCAGTGTGCCCCGAAGGGTCGTGTTCGTGTGCTGGCGCAGGTGGGTGTGGGTGATGCGTGAGGCGTGTGTGAAAGTAGACCTAGACCGGTGAGCGCCCTTATCTGATTTCTATTTTTTTTTGTTGCACTGGCACGTGCACCGGCGCGACGAGCAGACGAAGCGCGTAAAGACATGCGCGCTTGCAAAAAATCCAGGCACGTGCAAGGGTGAAACCAGAGATAGGGGGAAAAAAAGGGCCACAGGGGTGTACGCGAAGGTCGCAGGGTGCTGACCCTCCCTCTTCTTTAACGCGTTTCCATCGGAGAGATTCCCTCGTTGGGGAAGATGCCAAAGGACGCAGGGCCGGCCCCTCTCTTGCCGACCTGATCAAGAGTAGAATCATGGCACAGATCTAGAGGTGCATGCATTTCGATTGATCGGAATCGGAATGGAATGGGAACACGGAGCGCCCCGTACTCGGAAACGAAGAATCGCATATTATATTGCGGCCGGACATATGATGCCGATCCGCAACGTGGCTTTCGGGTACAGTATATCGATTCGTAGAAGCGCCGCTCATGCAAGCCTGACTCCGGAGGATTGAAGCTCGGGATCCCGGGGCCCGAGGCCCCCAAGCGACTCGAGAGCAACACGGAGACTGGACGTGCAGACCTCAGATACAGTAGGCAGACCTGGTCGCATGGCGCCTAATACAGTCAACGCGTACGATTACGTCTACTAGGCGTTCGGAGAAACAGCGACAGCGACAGCGGGCACTTTACCCAGGGTTTATCTATATCTATAAGATAACCAGGAGCCAGAGAAGATGATGGATGGGGAAAGTTCGACGCTGGTTATCGCTATCGCCTGGGCAACAGACAATCTAGTTTTCCGGTCTCAGGTTGCTAAAGTGAGCAGATAGCAGCGTCTAATACAGTGAGCTGCCCCGCGTGGGCCGCGGCCAGGGGTGCGACGGAGATAGAACGACGAGAGACGCGTCCGAGTCGAGACCCCTCAATCTCCAGTGAGTTACAGCACTCCATCACGGGTGTTGTAATTCTGTTCTGAATTCTGGAGCTGTGCGAACCTTTTCGAATTTAGCCAAGGCGACGGAGAGCTTGGAACTTGGATGTATCGAAGCGAAGGCTGACGGCGAGGCATGGTCCCGGCCGAGTGGAGGCAGAGGGGATGGAGCATCGCTTTCTCTACTAGGTACGCGGGTTCGCGCCACGAGGCGTGCCAGCGTTAGTTAGTAAGGAAGTGCAGAACCCAACGACCCACCACGTCCGAGTCGATAGTCAATGGTTGTGCCGGTGGCTTCGGTCCTCAGATCCTCGGACCTCCTCCGGCGCTCCGGGCGCGTCCAGAACAACTTTGAATTGCCATCTATGCCAGAACATGATGGCTTGTAACGACTCGGACTACCAACTGGATGAGGTCCCACTACATTCCTTATTCGCGTCCCCAAAATCCAGGCCCACAATAGCCTAGCTAACACGAATAGCCCCTTTCCCTTAGCCTCGCACTCGCCCGCACAGTACGCCGCGTTGCTGCAGGACGAACTCCAGCGTTGCAACAAACGCGGGAACGTCGCTGCGAAGTCCTGCCGCCGGCCGCCTTATACCCGTACTGTTAAGGGCGCATACAACTCTTCGACGACAGAGATGGGTACCGCTGTTATCGTTATCAACCTGTCGTGACGCGGGCGGGCGCAACGGGCACACCAGCTGTGTGGTAGTCGTACTAAACACTTTCAAGTTACACTCCCCTTTTAGTGGGAGAAGACCTTCTTTTGGTTGCTCGTTGCAAGGAATGCCGTCTGATGGGACGTCCGGTGTGGTCGGGGTCGCCTAAGCAAACTACCGTGTCATCGGCGGCTTGTGCCAACCTGTGCCACAGGACATTCCTTACCGCTGCTGTTCTGCTGGTGTGGCAAAGGCGCAGCGCAGAGCGCTGAGTGCCGAGGGTGCAGAGTGCGTGCGGTCTCCTCAGTCACGGCTCTCGCACGTGCTCGTACTCGTACCAGCGCCCACCGGCCTCCGCGCGATCAGCGATAACTCTACTACAATTCTCCGACCGACAAAGTCACATCGCAAAGAGCCGCACTGGCGCGTTCGATCGCACGCGCGGGGGATCCGCACACTGAACATGTACTGTACTTTACAGCGTCGTGCACACCATCATCGACTGCCACTTCCTACCGCCTCCTTCCTCTCCCTGCCTCCATCTCCACCCCTCCATTACCGTTCTTCACGAGCTTCAGCAGGGTGTGGGAGATGGGACGGCCAACGACCCACAAGCGGTATGGATCCCATGTAAAGCCCGATCGTGTAGCCGCTAAGCGCGCTCGACTCCATGCAAAGTGCAGGCTCTACGTATGTATGTGCTGCGCGCGCCATTGAGGCGACTTGGGGGTGGAGCAGCATGAGGCGTGGTGGCGTGTTCTGGGCGTCAACTGAGCAGGCAACGTGGGTATGGGGCCCACGCCAGCTTGAGACGCCATGGCTGTTGACGGGAGTTAGTGTCATATGATAAACCCTTCATCCCAGTCTCTGACATTCGGTGCCAGCTTGAGGAAAGAGGAAGAGATTGTGGCGCGAGTGATCGCTTCTCGACCATACTCAGGCTGCAGCGCCTTTCATCGGGATAGGCCCTTTTTTTTTCTATTTTCAGCCATGTTCTGTGTATGCAAGACATCAGGTTTCTGTTTGTTGGAGGTGTGTCGCTTACCTGAGGGAGATGGAGAGCCTCCAGTGTCCTCCGACGGTTGTGTGTGGGCCACCACTGGCAGCGTTAGAGGCATCCTCTTTTTGAAGCTGAAGAAAAGAGTGGTCAAAGAAGTAAACCGTGAACTAGTTACAAATTCTTTGACCACTCTTTTCTTCAGCTTCAAAAGGAGGACGCCTCTAACGCTGGCGGCCCACACACAACCGTCGGAGGGCACTGGAGGCTCTCCATCTCCCTCAGGTAAGCGACACACCTCCAACGAACAGAAACCTGATGTCTTGCATACACAGAACATTCGGAACTCAGCCCCGTATTCAGCCTCAGGCTGGAAAACATGCTATGTAGATCGCATGTGGCGGAAGAAGCTCTGGAGCGCATCAAAAAGGAAGGGAAGTATGACCTGCGACTGCTACCGGCGACAGATGTGGACGGGGTCCCAATCACTCCCACTCAGTACGAAGAAAAACTCTCGGGTGTCACAATTTTGCTCCTCTTCTTCGCCAGTTGCAATATTATTGCATCCAAAGCACAATTTTACACAGATATGAAATCCATATCTGTCTTGCAGGAACCAGCAAGCAGCCACTCGCCTACGAACTGGTACGAAGTCACGATCGAAAAGAATCTTCGACGTCCCAGACATTGTGAAGCGGTCAAAAAAGATAAAAGAGTGACAGAATACATTGTAATTGTGTACCTCGAGTAAGATTTTCGTATACTAATTATGCCGCTTACCTTAACTTCCCTAAATGATAAATGAATCGTATTTATGTCGCTTTCGGCAGCAAGGTCCACGCTAACGAAGTTGGCATTTCTAGGTTTGAGCGCGTGACCTGGTGCGATTTAGCTCCAACTTCCAGGGAATGGGTGACAGGTCACGGAGATCTATACCCAAGAAGGAGAAAAATGGTCGACAAAGAGACCTTGCTTGCAGCAAGGTAATGATTCGGTTCCCAGTCTAAGACACCGTTGGGGCCACGGTGCAGCAGCTTGGGCATGGACAGCTGTAGTAGTCGCACGAAGTACGATGCTATAGAAGAGGCTTAGACCTAGGAAGCAAGGATTTGAAGTGGATGATCGGCTCGACGTCGGGGGGGGGGGGCCGGGGGGGATCATGTCAATGATGCTCATGAAGCCAAGCTTAGCGCCCATCGATTAGCAGTGAAACCACTTCTCGTTTACATACTCCATATGGCCGGCCAGTCGCGGCCTGTCGTTGAGGGAGGCAACATGGTCACTCGCCTTTGGACCCATCGTAACACATTCCAAACTGGCAACCACGCCTTATAACAAAATTCTAACCTGCAACTCCTGTTTTCTGCAGTGACTGATTGGAAATTAGTCGTGTACAGACAGTACAGTAGATCAAAAAGTCGCACAAAAACATTCAAGTCTCAGCTCTCCTACTGTGGGATTCGACAACAATTGTAAATACTAAGTTTCACGTTCACTCTGCACATACTCTGATAATAGCCGCATGATCTCCTGATGTCCTCTCACTGAAGCAACTTGGAACGGGGTCTTGCCTTTCTTATTCTGGGCATGGATATTGGCGCTATGTTGAAGCAGGAGGCGTACGGCCCTGACGCTTCCATAGATTGATGCCAGATGCAGTGGAGTTAAGTGTTTGTTGTCCTGTGCATCCACATCAACATTGTGCTCCAATAATAACCGTAGGACGTCAAAATACGAATCATCGAGTTTATCGCTTAGATCATTTAATACGAAGTGTAGTGCTGTCCGGCCCTTCCTCTTTGTGCTGACATTGGCGCCATGCCGTAGCAGAAGGCGCACGGCCTCGAGGTCCCCCTGGTAGGATGCTATGTGCAGTGGAATCCAGTGATTGTGATCCCGGGAGTCCACATCTGCACCTCGGTCCAGTAGGAACTGCATGGTGTCGTGATGTCCACCCTTCGATACGAGGTGTAGTGGCGTCTCGCCGTTGTTGTTCCGCACTTGGACATTTGCACCACATTCAACGAGGAGCATCGCGGCCTCGACGTTCGATTGGGATGATGCGAGATGCAGTGGAGTCGAGTGGTTGTCATCCTGCGCGTCCACATCCGCACCTCGGTCCAGTAATAACCTCATGGTGTCGTGGTATCTGCCCTTCGACGCGAGGTGTAGTGGCGTCTGGCCGTTGTTGTTCCGCAATTGGACATTTGCACCACATTCAACGAGAACCTTCGCGGCCTCGACGTTCGATTGGGATGATGCGAGGTGCAGTGGAGTGGAGTGATTGTCATCCTGCGCATCTACATACGCACCTCGGTCCAGTAAGAACCGAATGGTGGCGTGATATCCGCGCCCCGACGCGAGGCGTGGTAGCGTATGGCCGTTGTTCCGCAATTGGACATTTACACCACATTCAACGAGAACCTTCGCGGCCTCGACGTTCCGATTGGATAATGTGAGATGCAGTGGAGTCGAGTAGTTGTCATCCTGCGCGTCTACATCCGCACCTCGGTCCAGTAATAGCCGCATCATGTCGTGATATCCGCGCTCCGACGCAAGGTGTAGTAGCGTCTGGCCGTTGTTGTTCCGCAATTGGACATTTGCATTACATTCAACCAGAAGCTTCACGGCGTCGACCTTCCGTTTGGATAATGCGAGATACAGTGGAGTCGAGTGATTGTCATCCTGCGCGTCTATATCCGCACCTCGGTCCAGTAATAACCTCATGGTGTCTTGATATCCGCACTTCGACGCGAGGTGTAGTGGCGTCTGGCCGTTGTTGTTCCGCACTTGGACATTTGCACCACATTCAACGAGAACCTTCGCGGCCTCGACGTTCCGTTGGGATGATGCGAGATGCAGTGCAGTCGAGTGATTGTCATCCTGCGCCTCTACATCTACACCTCGGTCCAGTAATAACCGCATCGTGTCGTGATATCCGCACTGCGACGCAAGGTGTAGTGGCGTCTGGCCGTTATTGTTCCGCACTTGGACATTTGCGCCACATTCAACGAGAGCCTTCGCGGCCTCGACGTTCCATTGGGATAACGCGAGATGTAGTGGAGTAGAGTCATTGTCATCCTGCGCGTCCACATCCGCACCTCGGTCCAGTAATAACCGCATGGTGTCGTGATATCCGCGCTCCAATACGAATACGAGGTGTAGTGGGGTCTGGCCGTTGTTGTTCCGCAATTGGACATTTGCACCACATTCAACGAGAAGCTTCGCGGCCTCGACGTTCCGTTTGGATAATGCGAGATGCAGTGCAGTCGAGAGATTGTCATCCTGTGCGTCTACATCCGCACCTTTGTCCAGTAATAACCGCGTAGTGTCGTAATATCCGCACTTCAACACGAGGTGTAGTGGCGTCTGGCCCTCGATGCCGCGAATGTCCACATCCACAGTGTGCAAGTAGTAACTTTGGGACCTCGGCGTGACCTCTCTCCAGCGCAACGTGTAGTGCTGTACCGCAATCACCACCCTGGGCGTTTACATCTTGTGGACGCTTTGAAAGGATATGTTGTACCATGCCGCAGAATCCTAATGCCGCAACCCAGTATAAGGGAACTATTTTTGGTAGTTCCGCCCAATCGTGCCGCAGGGGACCTTCACTGTAAAAGTAGGTTTCGAGTGCACAGAGCCATGCAGCAAAGTGCGGTTTCTCTGCGTCAAGGAGATAGTCGACCGCGTCTGGTATCTGCGTCAACACGTTCTCGAACTCCGCATGCTTGCCTAAGTTTTCGGCAGCATACTCAGCTAGGGGGAAGCCCTTGCTGGTCTTCGTGCTGATAGAGTAGTCCAACCGTAACAGGACAGCAAGGCAGGCCTGCGCCATGACCGTGTGCGCAGGCTCGAGGCGAATGCGATAATAAGAAGTATCCCCCTTTGCTTCGGCAAGGCGTTCCGAGGTGAGGAATTCCTTGACAGAAAAGTGGGAAAACTGAACGAGTCGGGAAGACCGTGGGTCCCAGTCGTATTTCTGGACAATGGCAATTAGGCTGGAGCATGCCAACAGAACTGCTTGTTCTTGATCCCCCCAGCGAGAATCAACGTTTAACTTCGGAATGTCCTCAGAGGTGAAATCAACGGCGAGTATTTCTGCGAGTTCCTCAACACGAAGCGGGCGAACTGCCACAGTGAGGCATTGCAATAGTCGATGGGCGTCATCTCTATTTTGCTCGGGGATTTCTCGTAGTATCCGCTCATACGTCGCATCTAGCGTTTTGGGCAATTCGTCAAGGGTACGTCGCAAATTCCGCGCAAAACACCGCCGAAGGATTTCAACTTGACAATGAACCCAGCGAAACCTGTTTCACAGTATGAGAATGTATTACAAGTAAGACAACGACGTCCCCACATTCCACCGGCTCTGCGTGAGAGTGTCGTGATAACCAACTCCTTGTCTTCTTCCCGCCATCCCCTCATGTTTAACTCCGGATCTGAGTAAACAACGGAGGTGACGTAATCGACAATATCTTTATTTTGTCCTATCTGGTCATGGAGGGACAACGAGGTACGTGCCAAAGGTTGGAGGACAGTGCGGATGTCCATCTCGTCCCTACTAGTGACACATAGTCGCAAATTCGGACGCTGCAACTCCACGAGTTCTTTCACAAGGTCCAGGACCTTTCGACGCGATGATGGTACCCCATGAGTGTCTGGGCATTCATCAAGGGCATCCAGAACAAGATAAATCGGGACTTGTCCTGAGATCGTGAGCATATTTTTGAGACATTGTTTGAGCACATCATCGCTGGGTTGCCTAGAGCCCTCATGGTGTGCCGAGTACAAGCGAAGAAGAATGTTGACACAAGACCCGGACTGATCGCAGAGCTGGTCAATGAGGGAGGAGAGTAAAGCACGAGAATCCTGTTTTCCTGCGTCGTTAAAGACAAAGAAGAAGTAGGCCATATGCGCTGACCCGGTGTTGGCGATGCCTTCGATATTCCGAATGATCGCAGAGCTGATTAATATTAGATAGTATAAGCTGCCCTGGTCAAAACAAGATGGGGTGGGGACGGGGTGTACCTAAGAACACTCTTTCCGGAGCCCGCTATCGGACCAAAGGTCTGTTAGCGAAGAGTGAAGGCACAGAGGGAGAAGTACGTACGTTTTCCGTGGACCCAGAAGAGGGATCCGGATTCCTTCCAACTCGCGAACACGGGGCCTTTAGTAAACCATTCTGCGGTGCCTTTGTGGTGGAGACTACATGCGGTGTTGTAGTTTACGGATGGATCTGGGGGGGAGAGCCACTGTCTAAGCTTCTGTCGTAAGTCATTCCCTGTAAGGGTGTTTGAGCGTCGACAGCAAATGACGGGGTTGTTATGAGATCACGAACAGTTCTTATCGTCGACGTCGCTTGCTATCTGCTGGAGCATTGCTCCTGTTTTTTCGCCAACTGGACGTGAAAAAAGTTAGGTTGGTGTTGATGACTACCTGAGCATGATTTGCGCACCGTCAAGAATTCTATCCGCTTTTTCGTCTACGACTTGCACCCCACACCCAACGGCCGTTACTTTGTCATCGACGCAGTGGGTAGTCTTCAGATTTTGTGCAACTGCCATCCGAACCTCGTCTTGCGTCAGTCTGTCCAGCCGACCCAGTGCGTCCTCAATATCACTCTTTCCCATAAGCTTCCTCACAAACTTTTCTGAAAAGGAGTAAGCTACGAGGTTACGTCTCCCACGAGGGATCAACTCACTCCCTCTGCCCTGCTCAATATCCCTTGTCGCGATGGCAAGGATCGAAAGCACCTCAGCCACGATGTCCACAATGATGTCTGTCATCTCGTCACTCAGCGGGACATGGATGTAGGTCTCGAGGCGTCCGAGGAAGCTTTCTACTCGTCTAAATACGTCAACGAGTGCGTCTTGGCTAGCAGCAACATCCTTAGCCGCCTGAGGGACTTGGGCGTCAAAATTGCACGCGACGAAGAATCAAGATACTCACCAAGAGGAGCACGCCAACTCCAGCGAAGACTACTTTCCCGGGTGAGAATACCTGTAAAATAAGATCAGAGGGCCTTTCCTGATCGAGTCTTGTTAAGGTTCGTGCGACGTACCAGGCCCACACCCTCCCCAAGGGTCGCAGAAAACGCATATAGAATATTCACGATTGGGGGGAGCCATTTTGACAGACCGTCACCGCTGGTGCCAGGTTGATTGAACCCGAGATTAGGATCTCGAAGCTTGTTAAGGATTTCTTCGGGAGAGTCGCAGGCGTTAATGTCACGAAATAGTGGGTGTAAGAGGAGATTTTGCCCAGTCTTCTTCGTGTACGCCTTCAAGGCCTTATCGAAAATGGATCGAAAGCGCTCGGATGGGTCAGTGGTAGAGGGAGTTCGGGGCATAGTGGGTTGTAGTAGTGGGAAGATAACAGGGAACGAAGGAAAGTCGTACAGTATACTGGCCTCATGTGGGCGGTGCTTCGTTCCGATGTTAACGAATTCCGACAAGGCCGGCCAGAGCATTCACGTTACGGGAACTCGGCGTATCTGCTTTCATGACACCACGAGGTCAATCACCTGTCAGCTCAACCTGCCAATGCCGTGCATGGAAGATAAAACTCGTTTACTAGTACCGTATCTTTGCCATTCCACCAGGCGGACCACGCAAGACTGCTCGGCCATGCTGGGCATGCTATCCACATATAGTACTTGAGCGAGCACACACAGGCTGTGCCATGCTGAAACAGCCTTTGAGGCCACTGCATACGGAGCGTCCCTTGCGCCCGATGCGCTCCGAACGTTCCAAATGAACGAGTCTGACTGCGGCAGACACAGAGACAACGGGACACGGCCGTCCCGTGGGCCATGGTCAGGCCCCATCATTACCCGCTATAGGATAGGGTAAAGGATGATCATCGTGGTGATGGACGAGGCCGCGGCGTATGGATTGCACTGCAGTACATGATCAAGGAGTACGTGTTGCAACAAGGGGGTGTTCCCTCGTCTGCCCGTTCGCCTTGCCCCTAGTTTACTCGCAACTCAATCTAATTAAGATGGTGAGTACTTTCGGTTCCTTTTCCCGGCATATCGAGGATGGCGCAAGCACCGATACAGTAACACGGGCAAGGAACCTTCGAGCCTGCGAAGTGTGTCTCGATCGAGAGCGCCTCAACACTTGTCCACCCAAAGCCATCTGGTGATTTTTCGATTGTTCTTCGTTCGCTCGCAGATAAGCCCCCCAGAACGTGACTTGGCTGTTCTCGGTATGAATTTTAGACACGTGGAAGAAGTTTTGACTGGTAACCGTGAGAGATTTGTCATGACCAGTGGAGTAAGGAGTAAGTCACCGCCTCCAGCTCATGTAACCACGTTTATCCTAGAGCCCCTGACCCGGATCAGTAATCATCCCGGCTGAGCGTGGCACAGCACAAACATGAGCGTTTGTTTGCGTGCATCACATCACCAGGCTTTGCACCAGCGAGTACATGTAAAAAAGAGGCGCCGCAGCATCATCCACGTCTCGGATTTTGGCCAAACGAATGGCTCGTCATGCGCGACTGGCTTACTATGCCTGTTTGAGAACGAGAGGTACTGTCTCTACTCGAACAATCTCCCACGGTCATTACTGGCGATCTCCTTCCCGTGCAAATCCGATCGAGATGCGGAATGTTTCGGCTTTTTTTCAATGATTAGTTCTTCTTGCTACAGTACACACTTTTGGGGGTGGTGTCAATGCCGGACAAATAATAGTAGGTGGATAAAGAATTTTATCCTGATCAGGGGCGCTTGGAGCGTGGCCAATTTTTTAGCGGTTCTTCACTGTTCATGAGTCCTTATACAGTACCGATGTCTCGACCAAGAAAGAGATCCTAATTGGGCTATCATTCGCTTGATTGGCCTGCAATAGCATCTAGTCTCTGTTGATAACCTGATGGCGATCATAGAAAACAGTCATTTATGAGATCATGCTGTACCCATTTCACTCTAAGACATGCCCTCTCGCTCCGGATTCCCGCATGATTCATTGTACCATGATGGGCGCCTTCCTCGTGAGGGATACATGGACACAGGACCGTGAAAAATGCGAAATCTACGTCTTGACGCCAACGAATAACAGCCTCATCCGCGTGCGGATGACCGCTTCCTGGACCGCGCGTGAGTCCGCGGAACTCCATCGCACCGCACTTGCACTGCCACCCATTCCTGCAGCGGGGCCAATCTGATTCTGGCTCCCTTGGTATTCCGCGCGCTGAGCGGCGAGTGTGGACATCGTGAGTGGGTTGCTGTGCCCCGAGAAGAGGATAAACGCCGTGCGTGCGGGGAGCCCGGCGTGCAGCGTTGTGAGGTGGTCATTTAGCTTTGCGATAGCGGAGAACAGGACCTTGTCGTCGGGTGCCGGCTGCGGCTGTGGGGTATCGGTGTGCTTCGCTCTCTCTGCAGTGTTACTTGAGTCTTCACTTCCTGTAGCAAGGCCATACACGCTTGCCTTGGGCGTGACCCCTGACGACAAATCAGCACTTAATTGAAATCAAGGTTGAGTGGGAATACGCACACCCCAGGGCACCCGCCAACCCCATCAACAGCGCAAACACAAATTCATGCGCGTCCAGCACGTCAAGCACCTCCGTGTCGTTCGTACATCGGACCGTGATGGCGGGCGCCGAAGCCGGCGTACCGTGCCATGCCGGAGTTACCGTGGTCGACGATCGCCGTGCTGGCACCTTCGCCATTCGACCGTGACGGGGCGAATGGGAGCGTGCGATCCGAGCAGGGATCGGCTCGTAACCCGTCCTAAACGTCCTAAACTCACCATACCCCGGATCTATGCCGTAAAACCATCAGACCATCCTCCTTGTCAGACGGCCATCAAGACGAAGAGGAGGGTGGGCGAGAGTCTTCCCGTTTTTAATCTTCGCTTTAAGTAAATCGATGCACGGGCGCGCATCCTCCTCAGGGTTGTGCCCACCGGGCCTACGATCTTGTATCGTGCAGCGAAGCCACTTGTGTGAGACACACTAGCCCTGGTTTGAGCGGCCGTTCGCGCGGGTAGTGAAAGATCAGCGCGGTGTCGATGCATGTGAGTGTGCGAGTTGTAGCGCGCATAGGTCTGATTCGAGCGAATGGCCTAGCAGGATAGTCTATGGTGTTATCATTGTGCGCAAGTGGGCTTGTACGTCGGCAAGCGTCGTAGTGATGGGTTCCAGCGCGGCAGTTGTTATGCCAGAGAAGCTACGTTCCGGGTTGGGTAGAAGAGAGACGTATAATTTGTGAACGAACCGGGGGAGGTAGTTGCTGCCTTCAAAAGCTGGTCGTATATGACGTTGTTTGTTGCAAAGTCGATCACGCAGACCCGGGTCAATGCCTTGCCGTCCTGTGTCAGGCACTAAAGAAACCTATTGTTATTAGTATATCAGGGATTATATACGCAATGCGACGTACTCACCATTTCGCAGTCAATCCCGTAGACTGTTTGATCCCCCGACACTACACCGGTCGCCGCCCGAGGTGTCTCTATCCACCCATCCGGCTTCTTGAGAACCTCTACAAGATACGAAGGAGCGGGGTAGTCGTCATCTGCTTTACTGTCAGAAGGTATTGTGCCTGGAGAGAGGGGTTGCGCCCCCAACCCAAGGACTCGTCGATGGGTTCAACCAAGGTTACTCTACGCACATGATCCGCTATATGTACTACTTGTCCCGTGACTTCCTCATCATGTGACCTCCGACCTCCTTCAGTTCCCTATTCCACCAGGTCCTTGTTCCCTGCACGCTCCGCTGTCAGGTGAGGGTCATCAACAAGTAAGGAACTGAATAACAGATACGGACCAGCTATGCGCTCTTGGAAGTGCCTCTTCTTCTCCTCACCGCTGACAGGGGCTTGGAAGAACGTGTTGAGCACGTAGTGCATACGATTTGCATCGCCAGGGGCACGGGTAGGACATGCATGGGAAGGGGTTCGCGAGATGAAGGGGAGATCACCGTAGAGTGCTGCGACCTCTTCTGAGCGCGGGTCGAGGGAAGAAGGAAGGTCAGGATGTGCGGACAGGCTAGGCGGCGGAGGATCCGGTGGAAGAGGGATGGGGGATGGGAAAGTTTGGATTCTCGGTAGCGGAGGCGGGGAGATGGGGAAGAGAAACGTGAGCCCTGGGACAAGGAGGACAACAAGTTTTTGGATGCTTTGAGGATTCTGGACGCGAAGGGTAGTGCTTGTGAGGTTTATCGCTCACCCGTACCCTAATCCAGCTCTGTGGAGGGCCATCGGCTATGACATGAAGGACAAGATCGCGGATATCCTGGTAATAATTAGGTAAACGAAGGGAGGAACTGGATGCCAACAGGGTCTCTGCGCTTGATAATCTCAGAAATGGCGTACAAGAATCGTGGAGGGTTTGCCTGGGCGACGTGAGTATGTCTTGTCTGACCACACTGGGAGCGGCACGGTGCTGATGTAACATTCGAGGGACATTTGGCAGGTTAAAGTTCACACCATGTGGACGCTACCCTCAGGCTAATTTACTCGACTCGGCCTCGACCACATGATGTGGAGACTGACTTATGCCTGCCTGTACTCACCTACGACCCGGGTGCCAACTCTGGTAGGCAAACAGGTAACCTGGTCAAAAAGCTGCAAATAGTCCAAAACGAGGCGGTGAAAGTAATTTCTAGAGCTTTCCCGACCGTGACTACGCCCCGGGAACCCATACACCAACCACTCACTATCTTCCCCATGGACCTACAGTATGACACTAACTCAGAACCCCGCACTGCGCCTCTAGGCTCCCAAATGACAGCCAACTCCTCAAGTGCCTTGGAGGAGAGTGGCACACAACAACCACGAGAGACGGGAGACCTCCCGCTCCCTACTCCAAACAATGCTAGGGCGAAATCGACACTACGCTCCCTAGCCGCCCGAGTGCCAGCCAGAGGGCCACGCATAGACCCCTTCCCGGACATAGACGCAGGAGCGCCGCCGACCTGGAAACGGACGGGTCAAAGTGATCTCGAAGCAGGCGAATAATGACTATCACGGTATCACTAACGCCTACACAGATTTGTGCAAAGAAGGGTCATCAGTCAACACCTTCTGCGGAGGTGTGCTATCTAACAGAAACCGCGCTGACGGGAAACAAATAGGGGCGACATCAGCAGTACTTTATGTGGAAAAGAATGGCCCTACGCCGAGAAGACCCTCGGGTAGATGGTAACCGAGTCGGACGCATCGCACCGCGCTCTCATCCCGGGAATCGATACGATCACTGCATTTCTCTCCACACAGCCCCCCACACCAAAACAAACTGCATTATCTCCTCATCCTCCCACGCTACGCTGCGCAGAGCGCTAGACACACCACCACACGGAGAACAGGAAATCACCCTCCAATGCTTGAGGAAACTAGGGGAGATCCTTCACCAATACCCGAACATCGACATCCGTCTGGTCTGGCTCCCCAAATCTGCGCCATTAATCGGCTTCAAAAGAGCCAAACAGCTCGCACTTGAGGCAATACGCGTAGCGGACCTCACCGAAATAGAGGAGCCACACACCATCAAAGACCAGAAGAGAAAGACCAAACAAGCCGCAGTAGCCGCGTAGGCCGAACGCTGCCATCAATCCCCACGCACGTCCCTAACATGCCGAGCTGCGCTCACAAAACCCCCAGACGGGAAGCCCCACCCCACGTTCCTCACACTTACACCAACACGCCCCCAGAATGCGATGCCCGAGAGCGGCACGCCCGCACAACCAAGCCACGACAGTGCACAGGCTGGCCCAACTAAGTTTTCCCGGCTTACACATTCAACCTTTTACCGCATCATCACAGGTCATGCCTTCATAAGGGCATACACCCAACGATTCTTTCCCGTCACACACCAGACCTAGTCGCTTGCTCGTGCGGCGAGCCGACCCAAACCGTGGAGCACCTTCTCCATTGCCCTCTGTACAACACCCCGCGCCGAAGATCCCTCACGGCCAGCAGCCGCCCTCGCGACCTTGACGAGTTATTCACCCACCCGAGGCGCACTGCGGAAGTACTACGCTTTTTGGAGGAACAGGTGCCTGCGCTAAACCGCGGGCAACCTGGGAGACAGGATGAGGGACAATGACGAACACACATCTTAGATATGGTCGTTTACATATACACGACCCACACGCGCACCACACTACATCCTATCGCTGTCTATGCTCACGCTAGCCCATCGCCGCCACCACTCACGCCTGATCATACTCTGCGTCGTTTGTACATGCGACGTTCGTAGCCGGCGCTGTAGTCGACGTACTGTGCCGTGGGACGAGATTACCGGTCAACGGTTGCCGTAAGCATTCCTACACCATTCAGACTGTGATAGATGGAGCGAATGCGAGCGTAAGATAAGAGGAAGGGTTTGGTTCTGAACTTGCCATGCTCTGGCCCTACAACACAAGATAATCAATCTGTCAGCTAGCTACCACGGAAAGGATACGTACCGTTTCTTATCTTTGTTTTCAGCAAATCGATGCACGCACGCGCGTCCCTCCTCAGGGTCGTGCCTGCCGGGCTTGCGATCCCGTATCATGCGGCCAAGCCACTTGCGAGTGAGTCATGATAGCCCCGGCTTGAGCGGGTGTTCGAGCGAGTGGTGGAAAATCAACACGGTGTCGATGTTGTATGTGCGCGAGCAGTGCGAATAGGTCTGACTCGAGTGAATGGCCTGGCAGGATCGTTGATGACGTTAAATTGTGTGGAATTGCGCTTGTACGTTGACAAGTGTTGTGGTATTAGGCTCCAGCGAAGCAACAGTTATGCTAGATGTACGTGAGGTTAAGTCAGAGAGAAGCGCATAACTTGAGAACGTACCGGGTGAGATAGTCGGGGATCGGACTCAGGGATTTGACAGGGTAGTCATATACTGTACCGGGTTGTTTGTTGCAAAGTCGATGATGCAGACTCGGGTCAGTGCCTTGCCAAACTGTGTCAGGCACTGATGAAAAGTTATCTTGATTAGTATCAAGGACTACGTACGCAATTCGATATATCCACTATTTCGCAGTCAATTGCCTAGACTGTTTGAGCACCCGACACTATACCGGTCGTGGCCCGAGTTGTCTCTCCACCCGTCTGGCTTCTCGAAGACATCTGGAAGATACGAAGGAACAGGGTAGTCGTCCTCGATTATATGCTGTGCTGTTAGGAGGTATTGTGCCGGATCGTTGTTCATCGCAAGCTCCGCTGTCAGGAGAGAGTCACGACAAGCAAGAATATGAGGGAAAGATACGGACCAGCTATGCGCTCTTGCAAACGCATCTCCTTCTCCTCGCCGCTGAACGGAGCATGGAAGGAAGCATTGAGCACGGAGTAGATACAGTTCACATCACCAAGGTCACGAGTCGGACATGCATGAGGAAAGGGTCCACGCGACGAGGAGGACACTGTCGTAGAGTGTGGCAGATCGACGGAAGAAGTGTGGTAAGGAGGTGCAGACGGGATAGGTGGTGGAGCGCCCAGTGGAAGTGGGGTGGTGATGGGAAGGTTGGGATTCTCTGTGGCGGAAGTGGGAAGGTGAGGATGAAAAGGCAATGTGTGCCCCGGAACGAGGAGGACAACCAATTTTTGAATGCTTCGCAGGTTCTGGGAATAAGTGAGCACGAAGGATGTGGAGTGCGAGGTAGGAAGGCTGACTGTTCACCTGGACTCTAATCCAGCTGGTGGGAGCGTTCAGTTATGGCGTGAACGACAAGATGGCGGAACATCTTGAGAACAATAGTAGGTAAATGAGGTGGGGTTCAAGAGGAAAGCGTAGATTGATCCGAACAGTGTCTCTACGCTTGATGATCTCAGAATGACGTGCAAGAATCAGGGAGGATTGATATGGTTGACGTGAACCTGAGTTCTCCAGTTGGTGATAGCAAGTAAGAGAAACAGACGTCGAGTTTCGTGTCTTTTTTTGCTTTTCGTTTCCCTGCATTTCTATATGGCACATCTATAGCGCATTTT
Organism: Lactifluus subvellereus; assembly: GCA_022496195.1. Classification (NCBI taxonomy): domain Eukaryota; kingdom Fungi; phylum Basidiomycota; class Agaricomycetes; order Russulales; family Russulaceae; genus Lactifluus; species Lactifluus subvellereus. The sequence continues at coordinate 710,775 of WTXC01000005.1, read as the reverse complement.
GTACTTCCTCAGGTGTTCTTACTGAAATAAGCAGGGCCGGGGGGCTCCTTGAACCGCTACCACCACCATGGTACGGATTCCCACGGTATCAGCCGGGGCAAGGATTGATGAGGAACGTCCTCACCATCGAAACACCATCGGCCCCCCCACGAGTCATACCAACTCACACCGTCCCATCATGGACACCCGCCCACCGGCGACAATCTTAATTATCATATACCATACAACCCATGTACCTTACCAATCCCCCCGCGAAATACAGACTAGTAAACTTCCACGACCGCATCCCCCCAGACCTACTGACCCACCAACGGCACCAACTCCTTGACGCCCCACCACCACAACCGCTGACCCTGCCAGAACAACCAAATCCTGATCCACCACAATGCCACCAAGGTACCTGACAAGACCAGCGATGAAAGACCACCCACGCGAGCGCATCGACAAAGGCGCTGGGCCTGACTACCCTCTATTGTTCAATGCCACACACACACACACGCACACACACCTGTACCCCCCCTCTCACCAGGTCGATCAACAGATGGCACCACACCATCAACGCACGTCTCACCGATGACAAGATGCTCGCCACAAAAATCAAACGGGACAATCCGGACAAGAAGTCCGCCCAGACAGTCAAAAGTACTTGGGAACATGTCCTTAGAAACAACACGGACCTCCCAGATGATTGGATCACCAGTCGAGAGGTTTTAGTGGGTAGGAGGACACGACACACCTTGCCCCCGTAGGACGCGTGCCCTGAGTCCCACACTATCCCCCAATGGGGATGTGCATAAGCGCATTTTACCTCAACCGGTCTCATCGGTCCGGCTACAGCGTGTTAGGCAGGGTTGATCCTGGCAATCTCCCGCTGCCTAACATTTATTTCGGTAGATAGCGGTACATAGCTAACTACCAAAATAAACGCTTTCCAAAAAAAAAAAAAAAAAAAAAAAAAAAGAAATAAGCAGGGCCCTTTTCTGCTTTTTTGCTGACCCCTTTCAATGTAGATGACTGATTGGCCATTTCATGACAGTGTTGTGCCGGTCGCGACCTTGAGGTCAGAGTCACTGACCGTAAATCGAGGGAAAGTCACTGACAGTCGTCAACGTTCAAACGTTCGCGACTTTCTGCTACTATGTCCTAGGGTCCTGCATCTTATCTCTTATCCACTACAACCTATCGGACATGAGGCAGATGACGTGCTGAATGAGTGAATCTCATTTGTGTATAGTTGTTTACTTCGAAATCCTCTACATATGCAAACTTCAATTACTTACCTTACATAGTACACTGGGACACCCCCCTGGCACCACATAAAGTCATGGTCGTGTACGGTTACAAAAAATCATAGTCAGTGACAGTTGACGACTTTGTCAACAGTCACGAAACCGGCACAACGCTGGGCCTTAGCGCGCTACGTAGATACTAGCAATTAGCTACTACCGAGAATAAAGTGCCGCTGCGCCAAAGTCTCGCCTGTTCCACGCACTCAGGCTGGGGTGCCGTTTGCGTGTTTGCACCTACAAAAAATCCTTCAGCTGGCCTCAGAAGCAGTCGACATGACACACACTGGCATGTGTGCAGCTCCGAGTCACGGCCCATCGTGGTACTATACATACCTGCCCCCTCAGTCTGGTCCAGCCGCACTTTGGCCGAAGGGAGCGAGCGACCTTCTGAAAGGCAGCAGAAGTGGAGCCAGGTACAGTGTTGCTTTTATTGGCATCGTCATTGTGGTGAACGGTGCGAGAAAGTGAGTTTGCTCGCCTTTGGCATTAGTACGATGGTCTGGATCTAAACACCCCCAGACCAAGGGAGACGCCCTCCGTGGGCAGTGCGTGGTGTAGATAGTGAAACCACCGCAGGATGTGGTGCGTGCGAGTATGACAAAGGTAATCCTTTTGATAGTCTCTTTGGATCCTGATGCACCGAGTCACTACATGTGGGAGGAGTGCTGCGATCATCCAGTTGTCGATACCTGTGCTAGCGGGCGTAGAAGGGAGGCGGATTCTCATGGGATGAGAGTGCGGATTCCGTGTTATGTTTTATTGACGAAGGCAGTAGGGCGACATCAGATCTCGAGTTGACCCCAGTAGTAGCAAAAGGACACTTAGATGTGCAGTCACGGTAGCGCCACGAAAGCTCTACGAGTAAAGAGTAGCTGATGATTAGGAACGAAGGCAATTCCACATTCCATCCCTCCATGTTTCAGCACAAGCATGGCCCCTGAACCTCCAGCTACAACTCCGCGATATGCAAAAGAAAATGTACGCCATTGACAGCTGCGATTGCCTGACAAATTCTGCAGTGTCAATCTTGGCCCGATTACCCCAAGACAGAGTAGAGCCCGTATGCCGGTCGTTCCTACTACCAGACAGTATTAGTCAATCAATTTGGATCATGATGCCCCTACTCCATGATGACCCATCTAGGAGGCAAGAGGCGAGCAGAGCAACTAGAATGCAACTAGCAGGCCTGGGGTGCTGGTGTCAAATGTCGAGGAGAAGGGTACGCCAGATCCGCGATGCAGCTGCTTGCAAATTCTGGCCCTAGTGCGAGATATATATCGTATGGTCGCAGTAGTTTTCCAGCAGCGGAATAGAGAAGGACACCATTACTTGCTGGTAAAGTGGGAACAACTGAATCTCGTTGCGCAAGCTATGCTGGTGTGTAGTTGACTCTGACAACTTTGAACGATGGTGCCGCCAGTGCATAAAGGTGCATGCAGTAGCCGAAACTTAGTCGGATCCGAATCGGTCGATACGTTCACTGCAAGCTATGCGAAATTCGGTTCTCAGTCAAAGACACAGTTGGGGTCACAGTGCAGCAGCCTGGGCATGGACAGCTGTAATCGCACAAAGTAAGAGGTTATAGAAGAGGCCCAGGCACAGGAAGCAAGGAAGGATTTGAAGTAGATGACCGGCTCAACGTGGGGGGGATGCTCATGAAATCAAGTTTAGCGCTCAACGCTCAGTAGTGAAACCACTTCTCGCTTACATACTCCATATGGCCGGCGAGTCGCCGCCTGTCGTTGAGTAGCGCAACATGGTCACTCGCCTTCTGACCCATCGTAACACATTCCGAGCTGGCTACCACGCCTTACAACAAAATTGTAAACTACGACTCCTATTTTCTGCAGTGACGGATTCAAGTTGAAAGTTAGTCGTGTACAGTATAACAAAAATTCGAATAAAAACATACCAGCTCTCTTCTACATTTCACGTCCACTCTGCACGTACTCTGATAACAGCCGCATGATCTCTTGATTCCCTCTTGCCGACGCAACTTGGATAGGGGTCCTGCCATTCTTATCCTGGACATGGATATTGGCACTAAACTGAAGCAGTAGCCGTACGGCCTCGACCCCACATTGGGACGATGCGAGATGAAGTGGAGTTGAGTGATTGTCATCCAGCGCGTGTACATCTGCACCTCGGTCCAGTAATAACCACATGGTGTCGTCATATCCACCCTTCGACGCGAGGTGTAGTGGCGTCTGGCCGTTGTTGTTCCGCACTTCGACATTTGCATCACATTCAACGAGAAGCTTCGCGGCCCTGACCTTCCGTTGGGATGATGCGAGATGCAGTGGGGTTGAGCCATTTTCATCCTGCGCGTGTACATCCGCACCTCGGTCCAGTAAGAATCGTATGGTGCCGTGATATCCGCCGTTCGACGCGAGGTGTAGTGGCGTCTGGCCGATGTCGTTCCGCACTTGGATATTTGCACAACGTTCAACGAGAACCTTCACGGCCTCGACGCTCGATTGGGATGATGCGAGATGCAGTGGGGTTGAGTGATTGTCATCCTGCGCGTGTACATCCGCACCTTGATCCAGTAAGAACCGCATGGTGTCGTGATATCCGCCTTTCGACGCGAGGTGTAGTAGCGTCTGGCCGATGTTGTTCCGCACTTGGACATTTGCACCACATTCAACGAGAACCTTCGCGGCCTCGACGTTCTGCTGGGATGATGCGAGATGCAGTGGAGTAGAGTGATCGTCATCCTGCGCATCTACATCCGCACCTCGGTCCAGTAAGAATCGCATGGTGTCGTGATATCCGCCCTTCGACGCGAGGTGTAGTGGCATCTGGCCGTTGTTGTTCCGCACTTGAACATTTGCACCGCATTCAACGAGAAGATTCGCGGCCCTGACCTTCCGTTGGGATGATGCGAGATGCAGTGGAGTCGAATAATTGTCATCCTGCGCGTGTACATCCGCACCTCGGTCCAGTAAGAACCACACGGTGTCGTCATATCCACCGTTCGACGCGAGGTGTAGTGGCGTCTGGCCAGTGCTGTTCCGCACTTGGAAGTTTGCACCACATTCAACGAGGAGCTTCGCGGCCTCAGCGTTCGATTGGGATGATGCGAGATGCAGTGGAGTCGAGTGATTGTCATCCAGCGCGTGTACAGCCGCACCTCGGTCCAGTAAGAACCGCATGGTGTCGTCGTATCCGCCCTTCGATGCGAGGTGGAGTGGCGTCTGGCCGATGTTGTTCCGCACTTGGACACCCGCACCACGTTCAACGAGAAGCTTCGCGGCCTCGTCATTCCGTCGGGATGATGCGAGATGCAGTGGAGTCGAGTTATTATCATCCTGTGTGTCCACATCCGCACCTCGGTCTAGTAATAACACCATGGTGCCATGATATCCACCCTCCGACGCGATGTGTAGTGGCGTCTTGTCGTTGTTGTTCCGCACTTCGACATTTGCACCACATTCAACGAGAAGCTTCGCGGCCTCAACGATCGATTGGGATGATGCGAGATGCAGTGGAGTCGAGTGATTGTCATCCTGCGCGTGTACATCCGCACCTCGGTCCAGTAAGAACCGCATGGTGTCGTCGTATCCGCCCTTCGACGCGAGGTGTAGTGGCGTCTGGCCGATGTCGTTCCGCACTTCGACATTTGCACCACATTCAACGAGAAGCCTTGCGGCATCGACGTTCCATCGGGATGATGCGAGATGCAGTGGAGTTGAGTGATTGTCATCCAGCGCGTGTACATCCGCACCTCGGTCCAGTAACAACCGCATAGTGTCGTGATATCCGCCCTTCGACGCGAGGTGTAGTGGCGTCTGGCCGTTGTTGTCTCGCACTTGAACATTTGCACCACATTCAACGAGAAGCTTCGCGGCCTCGACCTTCCGTTGGAATAATACGAGATGCAGTGGAGTCGAGTGATTGTCATCCAGCGCGTGTACATCCGCACCTCGGTCCAGTAAGAACCGCATGGTGTCGTGATATCCGCCCTTCGACGCGAGATGTAGTGGCGTCTGGCCGTTGTTGTTCCGCACTTGGAGATTTGCACCACATTCAACGAGAACCTTCGCGGCTTCGACGATCGATTGGGATGATGCGAGATGTAGTGAAGTCGAGTGATTGTCATCCTGGGCATCCACATCCGCACCTCGGTCCAGTAAGAACTGGATGGTGCCGTAAAATCCGCCCTTTGACGCGAGGTGTAGTGGCGTCTGGCCGATGTCGTTCCGCACTTCGACATTTGCACCACATTCAATGAGAACCTTCGCGGCCTCAACGATCGATTGGGATGATACGAGATGTAGTGGAGTCGAGTAATTGTCATCCTGCGCACCCACATCCGCACCTCGGTCCAGTAAGAACTGCATGGTGCCACAATATCCGCCCTTCGACGCGAGGTGTAGTGACGTTTGGCCGATGTCGTTCCGCACTTGGAGATTTGCACCACATTCAACGAGAAGCTTCGCGGCCTCGATGTTCGATTGGGATGATACGAGATGTAGTGGAGTCGAGTAATTGTCATCCTGCGCATCCACATCCGCACCTCGGTCCAGTAAGAGCCGCATGGTCGCGTAATATCTGCCCTTCGACGCGAGGTGTAGTGGCGTCTGGCCGATGTCGTTCCGCACTTGTACATTTGCACCACATTCAATGAGAAGCTTCGCGGCCCCAGCGATCGATCTGGATGATGCGAGATGCAGTGGAGTCGACTGACTATCATCCTGCGCGTTCACATCTGCACCTCGGTCCAGTAATAACCGCATGGTGTCGTGATATCCGCCCTTCGACGCGAGGTGTAGTGCCGTTCGGCTCTTGATGCCGCGAATGTCCACGTCCACACAGTACGGAAGTAGTAGCTTTGAGATGTTGGCGTGACCTTGGTCCACCGCAATGTGTAGTGCTGTACCGCATTCACCACCCTGGGCGTTTACATCTTGTGGATGCTTCGAAAGGATATGTTGTACCATGCCGCAGAATCCAAATTCCGCAACGTAGTATAAGGGAACGGTTTTTGGTCGTTTCGCCCTCTTCCACCACTCGCCTCTGCTAAACCGGGTATCGAGCACCCAGAGCCATGTATCAAAGTGCGGTTTCTCTGCGTCAAGGAGATAGTCGACCGCGTCTGGTATCTGCGTCAACACGTTCTCAAACTCCGCATGGTTGCTGAAGTTTTCGGCAGCATACTCAGCTAGAGGGAAGCTCCTGACGGTCTCCGTGCTGATAGGGTAGTCCAACCGAAACAAGACAGCAAGGCAAGCTTGCGCCATGACCGTGTGCGCAGGCTCGAGGCGAATATGATAATGTGAAGTGTCCCCCTTTGCTTCGGCAAGGCGTTTCGAGGTGAGGAATTCTTTGACAGAAAAGTGGGAAAACTGAACCAGTCGGGAAAACTGTTGGCGTTGCCAGTCGTATCTCTGGACAATGGCAATTAGGCTGGAGCAGGCCAATAGAACGGCTTGTTCTTCATCCCCCCCGCGAGAATCAACGTTTAACTTCGGAATGTCCTCAGAGGTGAAATCAACGGCGAGTATTTCTGCGAGTTCCTCAACACGAAGCGGGCGAACCGCCACAGTGAGGCATTGCAACAGTCGATGTGCGTCATCTCTATTTTGCTCGGGGATTTCTCGTAGTATCCGCTCATACGTCGCATCTAGCGTTTTGGGCAATTCGTCAAGGGTACGTCGCAAATTCCGCGCAAAACACCGCCGAAGAATTTCAACTTGGCAATGAACCCAGCGAAACCTGTTTCACAGTATGAGAATGTATTACAAGTAAGACAACGACGTCCCCACATTCCACCGGCTCTGCGTGAGAGTGTCGTGATGACCAATTTTTTGTCTTCTTCCCGCCATCCCCTCATGTTTAACTCCGGATCTGAGGAAACAACAGAGGTGACGTAATCGACAATATCTTCATTTTGTCCTTTTTGCTGGTGGAGGGATAATGAGGTAGGTGCCAAAGGCTGGAGGACAGTGCGGATGTCTATCTCGTCCCTACTAGTGACACATAGTCGCAAATTTGGACGCTTCAACTCGACGAGTTCTTTCACAAGGTCTAGCACCTTTCGACGCGACGATGGTACTCCATGGGTGTCTGGAGATTCATCAAGAGCATCGACAGCAAGATAAATCGGGACTTGTCCTGGAATCGTGAGCATATCTTTGAGGCATTGTCTGAGTGCGTCATCGCTAGGTTGCTCAGAGCCATCATGGTGTGTCGAGTACAAGCGGGAAAGGATGTCCAAGCAAGGTAGGGACTGATCGCAGAGCTGGTGAAGGATGGAGGAGAGTAAACCACGGGATTCCTGTTTTCTGGTGTCCTTAAAGTCAAAGAAAAAGTAGCCCACATGTGCTGACCCAGTGTTGGCGATGGATTTGATATTTTGGATGATCGCAGAGCTGATCGAAGTTAGATAGTATAAGCTACCCTGGTCAAAACGAGTTGGTGGGGGGTAGAGGCGTACCTGAGAACGCTCTTTCCGGAGCCCGCTATCGGACGAGAGGTCTGTTAGCGAAGAGTGAAGGCACAGAGGGAGAGAACACGTACGGTTTCCATGGATCCACAAGAGGGATCCGGATTCCTTCCAATCCATGAATACGGGGCCGTTAGTAAACCATTCTGCGGTGCCTTTGTGGTGGAGACTACATGCGGTATTGTAGTTTACGGATGGATCTGGGGGAGAGAGCCATTGTCTAAGCCTCTGTCGCAACTCTTTTCCTGTAAGGGTGGTTGAGCGTCGACAGCAAATGACGGGATTGTTACGAGATCACGAACGCTTCTTATCGTCGACGTCACTTGCTATCTGTTGGAGCGTTGCTCCTGTTTTTTCGCCAACTGGACGTGTAAAACGTTAGGATGATGTCAATGACTAGTTGAACACGATTTGCACACCGTCAAGAATTCTATCCACTTTTTCGTCAACGCCCCTCACTCTGTCGTCGACGACTTGCACGTCACACCCAACGGCCGATACTTTGTCATCGACGCGATGAATAGTCTTCAGATTTTGTGCAACCGCCATCAGAACCTCGTCTTGCGTCAGTTTGTCCAGCCGACCCAGTGCGTCCTCAATATCGGTCTTTCCCATAAGTTTCTTCACAAACTTTTCTGAAAAGGAGTAAGTTACGAAGTTAGGTCTCCCAAGAGGGGTCAACTCACTCCCTCTGCCCTGCTTAATATCCCTCGTCGCGATGGCGAGGATCGAAAGCACCTCAGCCATGATCTTCACAATGACGTCTGTCATTTCGTCACTCAGCGGGACATACATGTAGGCCTCGAGACGTCCGAGGAAGCTTTCTACTCGTCTAAATACGTCCACGAGTGCGTCTTGGCTAGCAGCAACATCCTTAGCCGCCTGAAGGACTTGGGCGTCAAAATACCCCGCGACGAAGAATCGAGATACTCACCAAGAGGAGCACGCCAACTCCAGCGAAGACTACTTTCCCGGGTGAGAATACCTGTAAAGTAAGATCAGAGGCCTATGCTTGAACGACTCTTGTTAAGCTTCCCGCGACGTACCAGGCCCACACCCTCGCCAAGAGTGGCAGAAAACGCATATAGAACATTCACGATTGGGATGAGCCATTTTGACAGACTGCCATCGCTGCTGGCAGGTTTGTCAAACCCAGGGATTCGATCTCGGAGCTTGTTGAGGATATCTTCGGGAGAGTCGCAGGCATTCATGTCACGAAATAGTGGGTGTATGAGGAGGTTTTTCTCGGTCTTCTTCGTGTACACCCTCAAGGCCCTATCGAAAATGGATCGAAAGCGCTCGGATGGTTCGGTGGTAGAGGGAGTTCGGGGCATAGTGGGTTGTAGTGGGAGGATAACAGGGAATGAAGGAAAGTCATACAGTACTGTATACTGGCCTCATGTACTAGGACAGCGCCTCGTTCGGATGTTAGCGAATTCCGACAAGACCTTCATGTTACGGGAACTCGGCGTATCTGCTTTCATCACACAAGACAATCGCCTGTCAGCTCAACCTGCCAATGCCGTGCATGGAAGATAAAGCTCGTTTACTAGTACAGTATCTTTGCCATTCCAGCAGGCGGACCATGCACGATTGCCCGGCCATGCTGAGCATGCTATCCACATACAGTATTCGAGCGAGCACACACAGGTGTGCCATGCTGAAACAGCCTTTGAGGCCACTGCATACGGAGCGTCCCTTGCGCCCGATGCGCTCCGAACGTTCGAAATGAATGAGTCTGACCGCAGCAGACACACAGACAAAGGGACATGGCCGTCCCGTGGGCCATGGTCAGGTCCCATCATTACCCGCTATATGATAGGGCAGAGAATGATCATCATGGTGATGGACGAACAGCACATGATCGAAGAGTACCTGTTGCAATAAAGGGGTGTTCCCTCATCTGCCCGTTCGCCTTCCCCCTAGTTCCACTCGCAACTGTAAGACTGCAACTCATCGGATTTATTCGAATGTTAGCGAACCGTCGAGTCACAGCCTCCGGCTTACTGTATGTAACCAAGTTCACATCCGGATCATGCCGGACGACATATCAAGACTTAATATCCCCTTTTCCGGTAATCTTCTCACGCCACAGTTGAAAAGAGGTTGCTCAGCATGGCCGGGATGCAGCGCACTGGCAAACGCTCACGTTTGCGGGCATCGCCAGGCTTTGCACCAGCGAGTACATGTAATGAAGAGGCGCCGCTGCATCATCCACGTCTCGATATTCTGTTGTAGAGCGAAACGGATGGCTCGTCGTGCGCGCCTGGCTTACTATGCCTGTTTGTCAATGTTTGCGAACGAGAGGCTACATAGAACCGACTCTCCCTCGCTGGACTGGCGCTTAACGCCTTCATGTATGTATTCTCGGATCCGTGTACTCTCCAACGGGTGCTGGACGTCGTGTAGTCCCGAACCCATCGTTAGACGAGTGTCGCGAGGAGAGCTGCGGAAACGCCAAATATAAGCCTCGCGAAAAAATAGGGATTCACCCTCACGTTGGATCCTGACCAAGTCGGCGAATAAGAGGGTGGGTACGCCCGCTGCGCTCGGAACGAGCACCTCGGAGCGCCCGTAGCACTGATCCGAGCCAGTTCACCTGCTTGCACCGTCTCTGCCACGAAGTCATCAGCAGTTGTGAACGCCCGCAAAGAGTGATCCATGGGACTTCAACAACACATCATAAATGAACTACTGTACGTGGGTAGGTGGGGTTTACGGCGTGATTGGGGCCTGGCTGATAAGATAGCGGGATAGGAAAGATGAGATGGAATGAAAGTTGATGAGAGAATGGCTCACTTCTGTACATACCGTAGTACTGTACTTTGGGTGGTACTACAGTAGGCATGTTTGTGTGTTCACCGGCTGTGATGTCCAACTGAAACTTGAAGTGCGGGTGCCATATCAATCTGGTGCGCCCACGGCTGAGAGGACGATCCATGCAGTTCAATTGTGCAAAGGGCCAGCCATACATCACGGTACACAAATCACGTATAGTTATGAACTCATAAACACATACTGTAGGATAAATGGGGGTTTCGTCTGCAGGTCCCAAATTATACCCCTGGAGAGTTATGAGGATCGGTGGTCCAGGATAGTCCTCAACGCGCTGACCCGGAAATCTTGGTCACCGTGTCTCCACAAGACATTCTGAAGCTCCTGTACCGCATCGTCGATATGGGACCTTAAAGTTGCCTGCCCTTCGACCACATTACCCAACAACTTCAACAGTTCGTCTGTGATGTAGCTAGGGTAAGTGTAATTGGAAAAGATCCCACGATCTCGCACGGCTATATCACAGACGAGATCGAGAACTATTTGCAGCGTCCCAACTGAGCGTTTGGACTGCTCCCAGTCGGATGTGATGGCCTTGAATGCACCGACGTAGAAAGTGGTGTGGGACTCGTTTGATGAGGATGGGGAAGACGAGAGTGTTTGTCTGACAGCGAGGAAATAAAGTTCTAGGGTGAAGCCAAAAGCGCAACCAATGCATAAATCTTGGAGGCGCCATAGTTGCCGTTCCATGAGTCGATGCTGACCCACGACTGAGCGCAGGGAAGTGGGGATTTTATCGAACGTTTTCAGGACTATTTCCCTGTATTCTTCAGTGCTCCGTCCTTGGGTAAGGAAGCTAAACGCTTCAAGTCGTCGTCGCAGGTATATCAACTGGGCTTGGACAGGATTGACAAGGAAGTGAAAAGCATCTTCTACGGGAGTCAGTCCTGTAAGGCTGTCGAAGGCTACACCAGGCAATTGTCGAGTCAAGTTGTCGGTGGCTTCGTCAATCGCATTTTGAAGATCAGAGATCCGCATATCGATCTGTTCCATGCGATCAGCTTCAATTTGTATCTGCTTCAGCGCGGATTCATGACGGCGTAGTATTGCCTCGACTCTTTCCGCTGCCTCATTCCCTTCCCCGAAGCGCTTGAATGCCTGATATAGTTCGTCCAAACAGCCCCACGCCGTCGCGAATTGTTCGTCTATCTCCTGAGCATTCCTCAACGCCAGTTTGTCGGTATCAAAAGGGTTGTTGCCAACTTCATGGGATAGCGCAAGTGTTACTATAGTCCCTCGCGCGTACTGCTGTAGCCGTTTGGATTTCAGCATTTGTCCGGTGGCCACTATTGAGAGACATGTCCAACTCATGGCGAATGACCGGTTCAAGCCAGTTGCCGAAAACTCCCGGGTGTTTTCGGCGCGACCTAGATTGCTGAGTAGTTTCCCGATGTCTCCGAACCAGCTCAACTTGGCATCCATGCAGAATATGAATGACGCCGCTGTCTCGACACAGGCACGTGAGCGTCTACGCCATTCATCGTCGTTCACGAAGAGGCCACGATTGTTGCATGTCTCGAACAAGCGCCCAATGCGCCTGCAGAGCTCCTCAATACCGTCTACTTGGGAAGGATAGGAACGGCGAACTGATGACAACCCCATGGAATTTGGAGGAGTACGAGCGGTGCCCTCGGCGTGTGTCCCGATCGCGGTGCCAATGTAGCGTCGGAGGCTGCGAGGAGTACTGAGGCGAGATGGGGGAGGGGGAGGGCGGGATTTATGAATCGGGAGGTCGTTACCAGTCGCCGGCCCTGTTGGGGGCTCATTCGAACTGCCGTCGGTACGTTCATCATTCTTGTTCGCAGCGTCTCTTCCCCATACTCCTACACCCCATTCTGCGTTGAAAGAACCAGGGATCCCCAAGGCAAAGGATTCCATTTCGATGTCCTCTGTGAGGTTTTCGACCAGCCATCCAATTGCCCGTTCGTCGCGATCTTTCCGCGTGGGTTTCTTTTCCATCGCTAGCTCCATCTGCCCTTCCGCCATGTTTGGGTTCACTAGCTTCAGTTTTCCATCGACACGATCCCTGTACCGCCGCCAGCGGAACCACTGGGCCAAATGCCAGAGCAGAACAGAGAATGGGCTGCGAAGTGGTGATTGTGGTTTCATGACTGGTGCAACCGTGGCGATGATGTAGAATGTACAATAGACAGCGATGGCAGAAACGGTCGCCCAACCAACCGTCCCGCTCGCATTTAGTAGGAAGTCGCCAAGACCAATTAAGAATAAGAAGAGAGAGACGTGGATGAGGGCAGGTACTGCTTCTGCTATAGCTGGCATGTGCCAACCCACGACGCCTTCATGTAGATATTGCCGGATTCGTGCGGCCTTCAAAGGGTGATTATACCGCTGGAAGATTTGCATGTGATCCCGAGCCCACCGCTGGACGAGGGTCGCGAGGAGTGCGGCAGAGAGGCTTAAAACGAGGCTTATAAACCAGAAAACATTCACTCGGATGTCAGACCGTGACGGATTGGCAGTGAGGTCAGGAACTGGGGAAGTAGAAGGGACGGAGGCCTGTGCAGAAAGAGACGCAATTTGCGCGGAGATCTGTCTGAGCAGCTCAACAGATTGCTGTTCGTAGAATACCATCTGTTGTGCAGGGGTTACTTGAATGGTCTGAGCACGATCGATGATAAAGGGGGTGAGGGAAGCAGCAAACAAGCCAGCCTACGAGATCACAATGAGATATGCAGTCAAGGTCTGAGTACGTGGACGTACAAACAAAAGGACACCATTCATATCCTTGGTTAAAGTCTGGATCGTAGCCTCATCATGGCCTTTGGCTTCCCTCACATAGAGCGACCATAGGACATTGGCGCTATCGTCAAAATCTTCAATTTTCTGTTGTGACATCTCGGAAGAGTCGCTGCTGTGAATGCTACCATCCTCAGGTGGGTCGTTTGCGTTTGCGTTCGCTTCTTTATCTTTACTATCTGTCAGATTACCAGGGACAGCAACAAATACAGAGGGCCAATGTACCGTGAATCCCGGCCCCTTCGAGGTCGATTTCTCGCGGCATGGGACCAGTAGTCACTGTTCACAGAAAATGAAATCTCAGGGATGCAATTGTGCGGGCGTGTGCGGAGGGCGTTACGGTTACTGTAAGAGAGGCTCACCCCGCTCTACGCGGGTACACGGGCGCCCACCCTTCCAATAATGCTTCCCGGAACCTCCCGAACACTGTCACTGCGATGGGGTTCCATTTGAACCTTGCCCGATGGACATAACTTTGTTTCATGGAGCTGCTCAACCTGAGCACACTGACTTACCGTGTAGTCTGTACAGTACAGTACAGATATCAATATCTAGGACAACCTGGCTTGGACTCCTTTGACCCGAGGTCACAAATGTTTAACTCACTTGTAAAGCAGAAAGTATTTGGGAAGTGTTCTGGATTACATTCCAGCTATGTTATGTGCAAAACGGAAGACGTTTTGGAGCAGCGCCTTGTACTGTACATATATGGAAGGGCAGTACATGCGGAAGACAGACTGCCTAGACTACTGTACTGTACATCAAACACAATGGCCAACTTCCACTATATATCAGAGGAAAAAAAGGACTTTGTACTCGTCATGTACCTCCCTAAAAAACATCAAGACTGCAACCAGAATCGGTATCCGCACCATCCAAGAATTGTGATGGTTTGTTTTGCCTTTCCTAAACTGGGTTGTTTACCGTAGTAAACAAAGGCGCACATAGCTGTCTGTCATGATAGATGGCGATCATGTGGCTGATCCTTCCAACTCCAACACGTTGATTGGGTGGTCGCCAAACTTTGCCGGCCCTCGGGTTGATGCAGCTCAACTCATCAGGTCGTGGCACTAAGCCCGGGGCAGCTATGTCTCAAGATGCTGGAGGGACCGGGGGTGGGATGGATAGAGCTGCGTCTGAGAGGCAAGGTGGCGTCAAGTTGGAGACGACTACTACTAGTAGATTGTTGAAAAAGGCATCAAGCGAGTCCAGACCACAAGGCACTTGTGACATCCGTACTAGTACGTATCAGTAAGGCGAAGCCGGACCCAATGAACTTGAACAGCCCCACCCCCAACACTTCTATTCCCCCTCCCCCCCCTACTATTCCCCCCTCCCCCACTGACGAAGTTCTCACCACTGGTCCTATGACCCAGACCGCCCACACAAACTTTCGCACCATATTCGATAGCGCCTTGGCAGCATATCGGGCGCGAACAGGGGATGACATCACGTCGCATCCTCTATTCGACACGCTGCAGAGCTGCGATTCTCCTGCTGCGATTCTCTCCGTGCTTCAAGTGCAAGCCCTGGGGTTTGGTCGATCCCGAAGCGGCGACGAGGAGAGACTGACAAACTCGCTCACCCCAACTGTAAATGTCCTCTACGCGCTTTCCGGCGCCCTTAGCGAAGGCGTAGGCATAGTGAATGTCAGGTTTATATTCCCTGAGCGTTCTCTCTAACCCTCATTTGCAGGCATTCCCACCCGCGAAAATAGTTCTTACTGGTATCGGTGTCCTCCTCGCAGTTGGTATCTTCCTTGGTTCCCTTGCACCGCTATTGTGACACTGCATGACAGGCGGCTCAAGACTCCGAAGCCAGCCAAGTGACGGTCACTGACCTTGTCCTCCGCATGCAAAACTTCTTCCAACGGCTTGAGATTTATACCGAGGTCCCGCTCACTGAGGATATGACGGAAGTAATCGTGAAATTCATGGTTGAAGTACTCTCCATCCTTGCCATCGTGACAAAGGACCTCAAAAAACCTCGTTGGAGTACGTTTACCGCGGGAAAACATGTCGTATTTGACTCATCTATTTTATTTAGAGAGGGCTCTCATAAAGTTGGTAGCCGGAGACAAAGAACGTGATATTAAGGATGCACTAAAGAGGTTTGACAAACTGACAGAGGAAGAGGCTCTGGCGGCTGCACAAGGGATGAAGAACAACCTTGATGTTGACAGAAGCGAGAGGCGTTCGTACTCTGCTAATTTCTCCTCGTTGCCCATGGAGGCTCAAACACTCCCACAGGAAGGAGGTTGCTACAGGACATTCAATCATGGCTCTCGCCACCAGATCCTTCGCAGAACTACGACATCGTGTGCCAGGCTCGCCTTACTGGGACAGCTGCTTGGTTCCTTCAAGGCAGTATCTACCAGAAATGGAAGTCCACTGGTTCCCTATTGTGGGTCCAGGGAAAACGTTCGTACTTTTCTGCCCTTTACAGTTTGATTGCTGATGCCCCCCCTTTTTTCATAGCGGGCTCTGGGAAGAGCATCCTATGGTTCGTTATTCTCGCACTGTTTCTTCTAGAGGAATTTATTTCGTTTTTCAGCTCCGCGATCATCGAGGACATCGAAGCCACGTGCGAGGCTGAATCAGCCTCCATGGCATATTTTTTTTTCGATTCTAGGGACACCGAAAAACAAAACCGTCTCGATATGCTCCCTTCTCTTCTCATTCAGTTATCCACGCGGTCCAAGCCCTGTTGCGACATACTCGCCCGCCTCTACTCAGCCCACAACAACGGCGCTCAGTTACCTAGTGGAGGCGTTTTGACGGAATGCTTGAAGGAGATGCTCTCAACTTCGGGTCAGCGCCCCATTTACATTATCGTGGATGCGCTCGATGAAAGTCCCAATACTTCTGGAGTGCCGTCGCCACGTGAAGAAATTCTGGAGCTTGTGAAGGAACTCATCGGGTTACGCGTTCCAAACCTGCGTCTGTGCATCACTAGCCGACCCGAGATCGACATCCGAACTGCCCTGGAGCCCTTGTCATCTTTCCGGGTATCTCTACATGACGAACCAGGACAAATGCAAGATCTTGTCGACTACATCAAGTGTGTGGTCAACTCAGACCCAATGATGCGAAGATGGAGAGAGCAGGATAAGAAATTGGTTATCGATATGCTTTCACGAAGAGCCAATGGAATGTAAGGGCCTCGTCGTGTGCCCCATTTCTCTTACTGATACTGTCTATTATTCAGGTTTCAGTGGGTTGACCCTCAGCTGGAGTTGGTGCGGCACTGTCTCCCACCGAATCTCCCGGATGAATTTCCCGAGTTGCTGAGTGAGACCTACGAGCGTATACTGATGGGAATCAACAAAGCTCACAGAGAGCACGCTCATCGTCTCCTGCACTGCCTCGCGGTAGCCGTTCGGCCGCTTCGTGTCGAGGAGCTCGCGGAAGTCCTGGCGCTTGACTTTGGAACAGAAGGAATTCCGAAGCTCAACATGGATTGGCGCTCGGAGGATCCAGAACAAGCTGTGCTGTCTGCGTGCTCGAGTTTGATTGCCATTGTCGACCTCGATGGTTCTCGAGTCGCCCAATTTTCCCATTTTTCTGTAAAACAGTTCCTAACCTGGCATGGCCTCGCCGCTTCAAATGGACGTGTCTCACGGTATCATGTCTCCCTTAAATCTGCGCATACTATCCTTGCACAAGCTTGCCTTGGTATCTTGCTCCGATTGGACGATCGCGTTGACAAAACAAGCATCAAGGACTTCCCCCTAGCCGAATACGCTGCTCGACACTGGGCCGATCATGCCCAGTTTGAGGACGTGTCATCACGCGTACAAGTCGGGATGAAATTGCTCTTCGGCCCGGAAAAGCCGCATTTTAGAACGTGGGTTTGGGTACATGACATGGACTCGGACGAATCACCAGGGTGCCCCACGACGCACCCAACGCCACCGCAAGCTGTCCCCTTGTACTACGCCACTCTCTGTGGTTTCCATGACCTGGTAGAACATCTTATCGTGGCACATCCGCAGGATGTCAATGCCAGGGGCGGTCGCTACGTGTCCCCAATCCATGCAGCGTCGTACAAGGGACATCTCCCGATTGCTCGATTGTTAATTGAGCATGGTGCAGACGTGAATACCCGGGACAATGAGGACTCGACTCCACTACACATAGCAGCACAGAGCGGAGACTCTGAGCTCGTGCAGTTGTTACTCTTCTCCCGCGCAGATGTAAACGCAAGGACGTCAAACCGCTCGACTCCACTATTCATGGCGCTGAACAACGGAAATTTCGGGGTCGTACGACAACTACTGGACGACTCTGCGGATGTGAACCTACAGGACGACAAGCTCTCGTCTCCACTGCATGTAGCATCGGGAAACGGAGACTTTACCGCCGTCCATGGGCTACTTGAACGTGGCGCGGATGTACATGCCCGGGACGACCAGCGCTCGACCCCAATTCACCTCGCATCCGTCAAAGGGAACCTCGACGTCGTCAGGCAGTTAATTCAGCACGGTGCGGATGTTAATGCTCGGGACAACAAGTGCTCGACTCCGCTGCGTCTCGCGTTGATCAATGGAAACCTGGACGTCGTCGAATTACTCATTCAGCATAGCGCGGATGTGATGACCCCGGACAACAAGGACTCGACCCCATTACATCTCGCATCGGCGAAAGGGAACGTCAAGGTTGTCGAAATGCTAATTGAGCGCGGTGCGGATGTGAAGGCTCGGGACAACAAGAACTCGACCCCGCTGCATCTCGCACTGGTCAATGAAAACCTGGACGTTGTCGAACTGCTAATTCGACATGACGCGGATGTGCATGCGCGGGATAACAAGGACTCGACGCCACTGCACCTCGCCTTGATCAACGGAAACTTCAACATTGTCGACTTGCTGGTCCAGCGCGATGCGGACGTGAACGCCCGGGACAACCACCGATCGACTCCCCTACATCTAGCGTCGGACAATGGAAGCCTCGAGCTCGTCAGACTGCTAATTGAGCGCAGCGCGGATGTGAAAGCGCGAGACAACAAGCACTCGACGCCGCTGCACGTAGCGTCGCGCCGGGGACCCGCCAACGTCGTGGAGCTCCTGCTCCGGAGCGGCGCGGAGCCAAACGCGCGCAACGACAGGGGCTGGACGCCTCTGCACATGGCGGCGCAGGAGGGAGCCGTCGACGTCGCGCGGTGCCTGCTCGCGCAGGGTGCGGATGTGAACGTCAAGGACGGGGACCGCAGGACTCCGCTGCACCTGGCGTCGAACAACAAGCGGATCAAGACCGCGCAGTTGCTGGTCCAGCACGGTGCCGACGTGCACGCGCGGGACAAAAGGGGGCGAATACCGTTCGATGGCGATGATGACGTGCCGTCCGCGTCCGCGTTCAGGGCGAGAGGAGGCGGCCGCGCGGCTGCTCGGCGGCGGAGAAGAGGGAGTGTGTTCTCGCTGTAATTGCTTTACTTTGGTCGCTCTGGCTTCTCCATTCGCGTGCTCGTTGGGGTGGGGTCCGAAGGAAGGCTGCGCGAGACATGCCACACTTCCGGAACCGTCGTACTGTACTATATATGCAGCTTAGTATTGTATTGTGACCTTTTGTGGTTCCAGGTTTTCTTGGTACTGGCTCTCGTGTTGTACCTTTTCTTTTGTCTTGTCTTTGTTTTTGTGCGTGTATATACCACCCGAGTTTTCGAAGCATGATCAACTCCCACGTGGCTGCAGGCCTTATCAGGCTGTGGCCCGATAGCTCTATTTTAATTACACTAACCAAAATTTTGCCATCCATAAGCGGCTTATAGATCCAATAATGATATTAAAAGCATTCCCCGATGTCGGGGAAATTTATTTCTGTGAAAAGGGGGCCCCCGTGCATATCTGATAATCGGTCTATTATAAACTACCATCCAAGTCTTTCCATGTCGTCGTACTATGAATACCAGCGTTCATCGCGTGTCACCCGACGTTCCTCCTGAGACGTGCCCGGTCGCACACATCCCACAATCGTGGGGGGTGAATCAACCATCTTGTTCTAAGAGAGGCAAGAGGAAATGAGGCCATAGGTAGGTGAAAGGGGTAACTCTAGGACTATGCACCCGGTATTACATGAAATATGCGTACATCCACGAACACATGGTGCACACGCCCGCGACAGGGAGGATAGGCGCGAAACCGTGAACATACAGTAGTAATTATACACACAACGAAGAACAAATGCCAAACGACGGGAGAAGGGGAAGTAGAGGAGAGAGAGAGAGGATCCACAATTTTTTTACATGAAACGCACCAATCACGTTCATACAAACGAACCGTGTATCATAGCATCCCATGCGCTCTTGCCCTGCAAGGTCGTGAGAAAATGGGCACGCTTCTGGTCCGCAGCATCCGCCGGATTTGTTGTCGCAGTCGCCGCTGCCGCCGCCGCTGGCTCAGACGGGTACGCGTGCGCGTGGTCAAAAGTCAGTGGGGGCGTCGCGAGTCTGGGCGACGGCGTAGGCGACGGCGACAAGGACTCGGGAGGCGTCGTCGAGCCACTCGAGTGCTGCACCGATAATAAATAAAAAAAGGACGTGTGTCAGCGATCGACGACTAGAAGAAAAGCGGCGCCCCGGCCAGCTGCGCTATGGCAAGGTGGCACGGGGTGCGAGCGCACGGTGGAGCTCAGGCGTGAGGGCCCGTATGCCGGTGCGTGTGCGTGTGCGTGAGGCTGTGGTTGAGGCTGTGGTTGCGACTGAGGCTGGGCGTGGCTGTGGTGGTGGTGGTGGTGGTGATGGTAGTGCTGGTTTTGGTGGGGGTGCAGGCTTGGCGTCGGTTGGTGCGCGTGGTGATACGGCTGCTGGTGGTGCGGCTGGTAGTGCGGGAGTACGGGAGTCGGATGCGGCGGCGGCGGCGGAAGCGGTGGAGAGTCGTGTCCCGAGCCGGCACCGGTGCCGGTGGTGGTGGGGTAGTGCCAGTGGTGGAACGGGGATGCCGTTCCGGACACCGAGTGCGAGCCCGTCTGGGGACGCTTCTAAGAGCGGGAAAGCGGAAGTTTTGGTCAAGAATGTGGGACGGATGAGGGGGGGGGGGAGATAAGGGGTCGTACGGGGGCGATGATGCTACCAAGGACGAGGCGGAGGCCTAGGTGTGCATCGTGATGAGACTCGTGCTCTGGGGGGGACGAATGGGCGGGGTCGGGAGTGTGTTGCGACTGGAGGGAGGGAGGGATGTCAAATGGTGAAGATCGCTCGCATAGAGGATGAAACATACCATTGACTGGGAATACTAGCGGATAGTACCTAAGGAGAGCAAACAGGGATGGTGGAAGAGTGAAGGGGAGAGGGAAGAGGGAGAGCGCAAGTCGTGGGTTGGGTGCGTCCCTCGAAAAAGAGGCTGAGACTGTGCAAGACAAGACAAATTGATAGGGCTAATTTGATAATACGGTTATTATATAATCCGTTTAACCAACAGAAGGCTGATGCCTGGAACTCGAATATTCGGGCCAGCCATCCGGCGACTTTCTTTTACAGTGCTCTGTCGCCTTTCGAACCGGATCTGTTCTTTGGATGGTTCTGACACAGGTGGAGCTTCGTGCCTAGCCTTTGCCCACTCTCCGGGGGGTGTTTGAACAAGATCAGATCTTCCCTTTCGACTCCGATGGGGATGGCCAACCCAACCAATCCTTGTCGTTGGCTGTCCCACCACACAGGGCCATCGAAGCTTGGTTGGCAGTCCGACTCGGAGTAACTTGATCATGCGATCAAGATGCTGATATGACATTGATCACTCGAACACTCCCTGCAATGATATAGCCCCCAGAGATCACATTTAGGCGAGAAATGTAGCATCGTGTCCTTTTGACGGATGGTCTACATCCTTCCCGCGGGGTTCCCCCAAGAGGTGGGCCCTGTTTCTTCGCGGGCCCCGTCAGGGACCAAAGGTATCTTCTCAGTTCCCGGGCCCTGCAGCAGGGCAGGGATTTTCAGCCATCGACATAATGCTTTCAGTCAGCACTCGTGACATCAGATTCCAGAATCTGTGCAACGTAACGGGCGCCACAAACTATGTGTCAAACTGCCATTGCGCCATGCCCCGACCTCCGACGGTGGGCGTCAAACTCGGGCATATGATAGGCGCCCCATTGAAACACTGAAAGCAACGTCTAATGCGCAGCCCCGAGGGGCAAGGAAGGGATGCAGGTGAGGGAATCCACGGGTCTTCATCCCCGGTGCGTGCTGCAAGCGGTAATACTGAGATCTCGAGAAGGGATCTTTGTGATGGAAGCTCTATTAAATCAGCCAAAGCCTCCTTGATTGTGGGACGTGTCCCAAACTCGCCGGTGAACAAAAAGGCGATCATCGCCGTGCCGTGGGCGCCACACAGCGTCGTATAAGTTGTCGATCGAACGCACCGTCTTCTTCTATCGAGGACAGGTATCGTCTTCCTTGCGCCACCACATACACACCCCCATTTCTCCGTTATCGTCCTGCCTAGTGCTCGTAACCCCCTACTCGGAATGACGTCCTCCGTCTCTGTCGGGTATCTCCTTTTTGACGCGGTGGCATTTGCGCTTGTGGCTTGCATCGTCCGCGCTTACGTCGTCGCTTCGCGCACGCCTCTGGGTCGCCGCGGCCTGCGCTACCCGCCCGGTCCACGCGGGCTACCCCTGCTCGGCAACCTCTTCGACATCCCCCAGTACTCTCCGTGGGAGACTTACACGCGATGGGGAAAGCAATACGGTAACGCCGCCCCGTTTTCTGAACGACGCGACTCTTTTGATTGTGCTGCGCAGGTGACGTAACGTCGGTGACGGTTCTCGGACGCCTGATCGTATTCGTCAATAGCGCGCGCGCGGCGAAAGACCTGTTTGAGCGCACGGGCACGCGGTACATGGACCGGCCAGTGATCCCCATCATCGACATGTGAGTTGGCTGGCCGTTTCTACTTTTTCGTTGATGGCGAACGTCAAAAAAGGATGGAAGCGCATTTCAATCTCGCGATCACTCGGTATTCGGCCAAGTGGCGCGTCGAACGTCGCATCGTCGACCAGAGCCTGCGTCCGGCCGTCGCGGTGACGTACCACGCGATGCAGACCACCAAGGCGCACGCGTTCTTACGGCAGGTCCTACGCCGTCCCGACAAGACGATGGAGTATCTCAAACAGTGCGTAATCCCCCTTCGGATTTGACGCGATGACCGAAAAAACAACAAAGTTTCACTGCGGCGGTGGTCATGTCGCTCGCGTACGGCTATGAGGTCAAGGAGTCGGGGGACCACTACGTCTCGATAGCGGAAAAGTTACTCACGCTCGCCAGCGAGTCGATGTTGCCCGGCGCGCTGCTCGTAAATGACTTTCCTGCATGTATGTGCTCGCATTGCCGCGGTTGAGAGTTTCTCACGCACGCACTCTCGTGCAGTAAAATACCTGCCAGATTGGTTCCCTGGGACAGACTTCAAGCGGCGCGCGCAATATGGGATGAAGCTCAGTCACGAGATGGTCAACGCGCCGTTCAATATGGTCAAAGAAGATCTAGTGGGTTGCATGCAACTCTAAGATGTATAGGGTTGGAAACGTTGACGTGTTGGTTGCGACGTATAGCTCAAGGGTACCTCGAAACATTCGCTGGTGCACGACAACCTGGACGAGTGTAAAGGCGAGGAAGAAACAGCGCTCAAGAACGCCGCGGCGAGCGTGTACGCCGCGGGTGCCGAAACGGTGTGTTCCGTTTGCTCCCTATTCCAGTCTGTCGTCCCTGATCGATCGACGCAAGACCATCTCGACGCTCTCTTCCTTCTTGCTCGCGCTGTTGCTATACCCGGATGTGCAAAAGAGCGCGCAAGCAGAGATAGATCGAGTGATTGGGCGCGGGCGCCTGCCGGAGTTCAGTGACAGGCCTAGTTTGCCGTACGTCGACGCGATGTGCAAGGAGCTGCTGCGGTGGCGACTGGTTCTCCCGCTTGGCGTGGCGCACGCCACGACGGAGGACGACGTGTATAACGGATACTTTATCCCCAAGGGCACGACGGTATTGCCAAACACCTGGTAAGTCTGGAGGAGAGGAAAAGAAAAGAAACTTAAATTTGTTGGTTTTAGGGCGATCTTGCACGATCCAGAGATCTACTCGGACCCTGAAGCGTTCAAGCCCGAACGCTTCCTGACGAATGATGGAAAGGTGAAGGACGATCCGTTGTTGATGTACGCGTTTGGATATGGGCGTCGGTGCGAGTCCCGAAGAAGTCTTCTGTTGATGCGAGCTAATTTAATTTGAATATTAGGGTGTGTCCAGGGCGTCATCTGGTCGACTCGACGTTGTGGATCTTGGTTGCGAGTGTGCTAGCTGTATTTGATGTACACAAAAAGATTGACGTGCATGGGAAAGAGATCCCAGTGGAGGGGATTTACAAGGATGGTCTAATTTCGTACGGCTCCTTCTCTTTTTTGTGTGTGTATGCTGAAATTGTTGAAATAGACATCCAGCACCATTTGAATACGGGATTTCTGCGAGACACGGAGAAGCAGCGAGACTTGTAGAGGAGACAGGAGAGTAGGTAGGTAGAGATGAATTGTAACTCCGATTTAAAATACCGCGGACAAGTATTGGATTTGATCGAGTTTGACCGAATGAGCCGAGACTTTGTGTTCGTCGATGACCACCTCGAAACAATCCCGTTTCTCAACTTTCAATGTATTCAAGTTTACTGGCTCAAAACCACCGCCCCCACCTCCCAAGGATTCACACTATCTTTACTCTTCTTCCCTCAATCCATCTCTCATGTCTCTCTCTTCCGTTAACCAGGGCAAGCCATGTCCCTCAACTACTGCCCTCTCAGTTCGCAGCCCATCTCCTGCAACCAGTCGCACTCTCCAACAGTCTCCGCCTCACTCTATCACCACGTCTACTCCATCTCCGGATCCCAGTCAGAGCCCCGGTAGTGCCAAGAGAGGTTTTTTCCGCAAGATTTCCGGCTTCCGAAAGCGTTCTGCGTCCAAGAGCTCCCGCGTTACCAACCCAGACGATGCTACCGATGACGAGGGTATCTCTCTCCCTTGGAATTTCCAGGTGAGAACACCATTTACTTCCGTCAGCATGGCCTTGATTCCCTCTTCTCTTCTCTTCACGCGCGCGCACGCATATAGCACCATATACACGTAGACGAAGCGTACGTTCTCACAGTTTCAGTTCGCCGTGCACATTAATTCCTGATCTTCTCTTGCAGTTTCCAGGGAATCCCTCCTGCGTGGTCCTCAACTCTCACCGGCCTTGGTTACTCGGAAGCCGAAATATCTCTCATTCAGAAGGGTCGTCGCAACCGCGTCCCCGTTCCCCCTTCACTCCCTCACTCCACCACCCCTTCTCGTTCACAATCTCCCGCCTTATCCACCACCGTACTTAGCCCTCGCCCTCGATCTAGTTCCCTTCGTCGTCAGAAATCCGACGGTTCGATTGCTCGCTCGGACCGCTCACTTCGTATGGGTCCACCACCTCCGCCACCGCCTTTACCCCTCCCTCCCACACCCCACACTCCCGAGACCCCTAATAACGGTCCTTCTGCCCCCCACCCACGCCGGCCTCTGGTGTCCGCACTTCCCTCCAAGTCAATGATATCGAAGATGTGGCGACCCCTCAAGACGCGCAGTACGTCTACATCAGTCAACCCCGACCCACTCTAGACCAATCGGTGCCTGTGCCTGCCCCCGTTCCCCCGCCGGTTATCCAACCCCCGCCGGTACGCTCGTTACAACCCTCACGCAGCAACTCTGTTACGACGACGCGTAGCATGCGGTCCGAACGCCGTGTCAGGCCGCAGACCCCACCACGCAGGCCGTTCCGCGTCGTAAACGAGACGCCTTCCCCACCGTCGGCCCCATCAATAGGGTCACCTCCGCCTAGATACACGGACGATGCGGTGAGTAGCGGGTCTCCACCGCCCGTCACGCTGGATGATGCCGTGCGGCCACGGCCCCCGGAGAAGGCCCAACCATCGCCTCCTCCATCACGGCGCTTGCCAGGCCCGCCACCTCAAGATCGGACTGTCACATCACCCCCCCCGACCCAGGAAGCGGGCGAGGTGGAGCCGCGTTATTCTGGGGAACGTAGTAGCAGCGAGCGTCGTCGGCCACGTCCAACGGAACTCTCGATTCTCCCACCTCGGTTATCCCTCCGCAAAGACACCTTGGAGGACCTGTCATCGTGGTCGGCCTCCCTATTCTCCTCTATCCCGTCTGCATTACGCGATAGTCCCGGGTCATCCGCCTCGACTGCAGCCACGAGTGTCCCGTCCAACTCGGAACCTGCCAAGCACAAACCGAGCGTGACCCTCCCGAGTATCGTATTGGGTTCGGAGGTGTGGGAGGAAGATGAGGATGAAGATGAGGACGAGGACGAGGACGAGGGGGAAGAAGCCGCAAACGAACATGATTACTCGTATAGTGCTTCGCCGCTGTACCACGAACTCATGGGTATGATGCAGGACCGCGCCGCAGTCGCCAACAACATCAACCCCCCCAATATCGCCTCAACTGCAATGGCCAGCTTCCAGCTCGACTCCCCATGGTCGGCGTCTGGCGCACCCCGCGATGCCCGCGATTCGCAGCTCACCATCCGGTACGACCCGCGCAGGGACAGCAACCGTGATAGCAGCGCTTCCTCCAGCACCATCACCCACGCGACAATCGTGCGTGGCGCCAGCATCGTCCGGCGCGTACGCGCGGACGTCGTCGCTACCGCGCCGTCGATTGTGACGCTCAAGGGTAAGGAGCGCGAGTATGAGCGCCCGCCTGTGCAGGCCGTACAGGAGGACGATGAAGGCGATTCGAGCTCAGATGATGCCACCAGTAGCGACGAGGACGACGAGGAAGACGGCACATCGGGGAGCCTTGCCGGCACGCTCGCGTTCACTACCGCCCCGAATAGCCAGGAGGACGCCGGAAGGTGCAAGAGCCCGCGGCTGACGTATCTGTATGGCTCTCCCCTGCCGTCACCATCACCTTCGCCTCTGCGCGCTTCGTTCCTCGAGTCGGACCTGGAGCAAGTACAGGAGGGAGCAGAGGAGGCCCCGACGGAGAGTCCCTATGTCACCCCACCGCCAACTGCGTCTATCGTGCCTGTTCGCCGGCCGCCGATCCCGACCGCCCCGACCAACATAGAGAATCCCGACGCTGCGCCGGTGTCGTCAATACCAACGAAAGGACATGACAAGAACGGCATCGTGCCACCGAGCTTCGCGTCGTCGACGGGAGCAGCGCGCTACCCTGCATGGCTGGCAGCCATCGTGCTTCCTCTTTCCGAGTTCGTCGACGACGCTGCGGATCCGCACGCGCTCTTCGCAGACCTGCAAGAGATCGCGCAAGGCGAGAGTGGGTCGGTGTACTCTGCGCGCGCGGCGCCCTCCGTCGTGCAACAGTTCCGGCCACCGACGCCACGCTCGCCGCGCTCGTCGCTGCAGGACTCCGAGGAGGAGACCACGCACGTCGCTATCAAGCGCGTGCCGCTCGTGCGCGGCGGCACAGCGAAGCTCGTCGACTTGCGGCGGGAGCTGGAGCTCGCGCGCGCGCTGCGCCACGCCAACGTGCTCCGCATGGAGCGGTTGTACGTCGACGTCCCGGAGGAGAGCTTGTGGATCGGCATGGAGCTTATGGACCGCAGTTTGGCGGACGTGCTGGCCGTCGTCGGCGAAGAGCCCGAGGAGGGCGCCGGGGCGCCGGTAGAGATCTCGGAAAAGATGGTTGCGCGGTTCGTGTGGGATGTAAGTCGTCGTCGGTTTTTTCCCTTTCTGTGACGTGCTGATTCGGATTTGGGTGGGCGGGTGGGAAGGTCCTGCTGGCGCTGTCGTACATCCGCAAACATCACATCGCGCATCGGGACGTTCGCTCGGACAACTTGCTTCTGAGCGGATCTGGCGTGCTTAAGCTTTGTACGTAACATCATAATCAATCACCCCTCCCAACTTGTTTCAAATTGTTCATTTTGCCTTTTCTTTTAGCTGACTTTTCCACGGCGGTCTCCTCGCCGCCCGGGACGCCTAAGCGGTCTGATCCTGTTGGGATTATTTACTGGCAGGTGCGCGTGGTCACTTGTCGTAAATGGCCTCACCTTTGTTCACCTTCCCTTCACACAGGCACCAGAAATGAGGGTGTAAGCTTTCTTTTCCTCCTTTCCCTGCTCTCTGCCCTGACAACAGACGTCCCTTCCTCAGGGGCCTTTACGACCCTCTCAAGGTCGACGTGTGGTCACTCGGCGCCACGGCGTGGGAGCTCGTGCACGGCGACCCACCCTTCTCAGACTCTCGAGACCCGCGACTGCCCGTCTGCCGTAATCAGCTCCCGCCCGTGCGCCAACCGGAGGCCTTTTCACGATCTTTTCACGATTTCTTGCATTTATGTTCTCAACCGGCCGCCTCTAGACCGGACGCGGACGAGCTACTCAATGTGCGTACCTTTTGTTTTGTTTTGTTTTGTTTTTTCGCTTGACACGACTTTTTTTTGGGCAGGCTCATTTTATACGGACTGCATGCCCACGTTCAGAGATTGTTCAGCTGCTGGGACAGTGTAAGGCGATCGACGAGCAGCAGTTACTCAGACAGAGTTTCGGCGATTCGGATTCTTAAAATGATGGGACTTTTTTTCTTTTCTTTTCCCCCTTTACTACCTGTGCTGCTCGCAATAGTCAGTCAGTCATTTCATTTTATCATAGCCCAATCTCTCAACCCAACCCTTTCACACTCTCATTAACTTACCATACTTACCACTTAGTAACGGGGTGCCTTTTTTTCTTTTTCTTTTTCCCTTATGGGTTTATCTGGTCATCTTTTTTCCCTCCAACTGCTGTCGTCATGCCACCATCTATTACAGTATTACGATTTTCTCCGTTTCCGTCATAAGGCTATTCACACACACAGAAAGAAAGAAAAAGAAAAGCAAGGTTTCATTTTTCAACTACCTTCTTTTTTTTTTTTACACGCCTTGTATGCTCTCGCCCGTCACGCCCTCTACTGCCGTCTTGAGCGCGTGAGTCTCCGACACAACACCGTCGTGCTCGTCCTCGGCGCATTCGACGATAAACGTCGCCGTCTCCGACACGAACCCTATAAAGACGGATCAAAGAAAGAGAATATCAATATATCATCATCATCACCATCAGCGCGGGCTGGGTTAAAAGTTAAAAAAAGAGGGTTTTGTTCTTACCGATAAGCTTGCCACGCCCGTGCGCCGTCCAGAGCGCACGTGCACACTGCAAGGCAAAGATGCGCACGTGCGCGTCGTCCGCGCGGGTGTGCATCAGCACGTCTAGGTTGAGCCGCTTGAGCAACGCGTCGTCCGTCGCGGCATCGCAAAGCGCGACGAGACCCGCCGAGACGACGTCTCGACTGCCGCTGCTGTTGTTGTTGCGGTCGCTGCTACTACTCGGCGGTGCGTCCGCGTGCGGGACGAGAGACGTCAAGACGGGCATGAGCTGTTGCAGGCGGTCGTCGCGCCAGAAAGCTGTTTATTGAGAAAAAGATAAAAGTGGCGTGTCAGAAAGTAGGGGCGCGCGGAGGGGAGGAGGTACGAACCTCCTTCGTCCACGTTCATGCTTTTTGTCAGCGTCTGGACGATGCAGAGCCGTGCCGGCCCGAGGGAATCCTCCGAATCCGGGTCGTCGGAGACTTGTAGCGACTCGATGAAGGAAGGCAGGAGGAAGGAGAGGTACGGCGACATTAGCGACTGGGACGCGTTGTCAGCGGGGATCACGGCAAAAATGGGGACGGTGGGACGTCACCTTGAAGTAATCCAAAAGGCCCACGTAGGTGTTGCAAAACGCGATCTTCCTCTCGGCACTTGCCTCTGTGACTTTGGTTTGACTGAGAATGGGGGGTTAACAACCTATCGCGTCAAGGACCTTACCTGTGAACGCCCAGTCGAACAACTTGCGGAACAATGGCCTGAACGCCGTATCGTTCAACTTTGTCACGAGCTCAACAAACGCAGCAATCACGGCACCCTCCACCTGTGAAATAACGATAATTTCAGCTACCGCGTTTAGAAGCGGGGGGAGGGGGGTTGTCTGCGCGTACTTTGGGAACATCCACATCGCGGCGTTTGTTCCGGAGATCGAGTCCCTCGAGAAAAACTTTGAACGCAGGGCGAATATTCTCCAGGACAGGCGGTCGAGGAGCGGCCCGAAGACTTCGCCTGAGCAACTCAAAATAGCCAGCAATGTGCTCCAAAGCGAGATACCTGTTAGCGAAGACGCAGGAAGCTGGACAATCTCCAAGCACGGCTTACCTCGGCTTCGGCATCTGATATCGAACGCCAGGTCTCAAAATACGTCGAAAGAAGGGCGGCGGTGGGCGCCTTGGACGCAACACGTCTCGCAAAAGTGCCGATTTCTCCGGCAGGACCCAGAGCCAGAGCATCAAGGTAGAGCCGAAAAACGCTACCTAGCTCCGAAGTTCCCCAAAATGTGGGAATGGAATCAAAAATTGCACGAAGTACGTCCAAGGCATCTCCGACAAGTGATGAGCTTTCTCCTAAACAAAAGTCAGCTTTGTTTATCTTGTCGAGCCCTCAACGCCCACCTGGCTTGATAGGCAGGGTATCTCGAAGCACAACAACGCCGAGCTGAATGATATCCCGGAAGAATGGGATGATCCTGGGTCCCAAGCCGGTACTAAAACAAACGATTAGGCCATCCATGCGGATCTTCACACTCAACATACCAGAGGGGCGGCAACGCAGCAACAGCAGCAGCAACAACTTGTTCGGATCTCGAAGCAGCAAGGACTAGCGGCAGACAATCCACTAGAGAGCTTTCCTCTCCAGGAACAATAGAAGAGCCAATGACTTTAAGCGCGCGAAGGCTTGCATTGACGAGGCTTTCATCCTCGAGCGGAAGGAAGCGTTTGATTTCAGTGATAATTGTCACGACGGTCGAGGAAACCTCCTCTCGGACGGACTGGGAGACCGAAGGCAGCTTGTCCACGAAAACATCAAGTGTCTCAGCCAGGATACCGCGTGATATTTGCTCATCCGGCCTTCCCTCCTTTAATATATTGGCCATGGAGACCACAAAATGAGCAGCATGCATGGACCTGATACACTCTGTGAGCGCAAGGCGGGCGGCTTGCGCGATGTTATCAAGGTCGCTTTGTTCCCCTCCGGCACCTGGAATATTACGGGAGCTCGAGATCTCCAATAATGCTGAAACAAGTTTCTTCAGGCCTCCGACGTCGGCGTCTAAAGTGGAGAGGGAAGACCCCTCGAAAGCTGCCGCAGTGAATGCCACCAGTGCATGAGCTCGGCGTTTGACGGACGGGAGTACTTGAGACGCGTGCTCGTCATCTCTGATGAAAAACATTCAGCAAGTGCATGTAGTGTGGGCGCGCGGACTTACTGAGAGTCACTGAGTAGGATTGATCCAACTTTCGAATAATCAGGGGATACAAGAACGATGATCAGACGCTGGGCTTCATTCAAGATCTCTATGAGAACCTTGTAGAATAGAAATATTAGGCCAAGGAGTGTGGTAACGAGGTTGAACTCACGGGTAACTGTATGCTCAGGGAGTAGTGCTGCAGCAGGGAAAGAGGGAGCGCAAGTGCCGCACGAAGATCTCGGCCTTGGAGTCTAACAAGTCGCTTGTCTGCCTTCGCGACGATAAGCATGCAGACTATGCTTAAGAATTCTTCCGGGCCGAGTACGTCCACAAGATGGATGAAAAATCTATCCAGACATGAGTATAATTGTAACAAAAAGCCTGAGACGGCAAAACACACTGCGTGCGACGGTGGCGAGGGACATGGTTCGTCGCGTCTGTAAAAACGCGTAGGAAATCTTTGGACGCTATGAGCAGGCCCTCGCGAGAAGTGTGCTTTTCCTTCAGCGAGGAGACCATGAGGGGGATGATACTGTCGACGGTCTAGAACAAAATGAGCAATGCGCGTGCGATCTTTCCACGGAATGTTGACCTTTTGGACAACACGGAAGCTGTAATTGTCGTCGCGATGGAATATGTTGGATCCCATGAATGTGAACACAGGCATGATGCTGTGCAAGACAGACGTTGGCGCAACACGGGCGAGGCTGGCAATGAGCAACAGCGCTTGGTGGAACGTTTGCGGACTCTCGGATGCTAGGCAGACATCATCAATACCACGATGAATCACGTCTCGATCATTGACGCACCTCGGATGATATCCACCAAGATGTCGAGGCGAATTCCAGTGAGAGACGTCTCGCCTGTGGTCTGCACGAGATAAAGACTGAGATGACCCTGCTTCCCAGTTCTGAAGCGATAATTACCTGAGCAGTGGCAGACGCGTTTTGTACGCATGACATCAGCAGTTGTTCAATATATGCGACACCTGTCGTAGGTCGTCCCTCTGAGTGTGAGACATTACTCAGAGTCTCCAGGAGACAAGAGATGAGGTCCCTGTCTCCAGGGAGGGTGATGCCGCTGAGCACTTCGACCAAGAACTCCAAAGAGCCCAAGGACTCTGGACTCCCGGCATCCGCTCTACATCAATCAATAAACAGCGAGAAAACAGAAAAAAGGCAGAGCAGCTTACTCAGCTACTTTAGCTCGCTTAGTCGCACGGATGGATACATCGTTGGGCTTGGGCCGCAGCTCCGTCACCAGCTGGATGAGTAATGGTGCCCCGCTTAGAAGATTTGCGAGCAACGAGATACAGTGCGGTTTCTGAATTGGTGGGTCAGGGGGTCACGACTGCAAGACAGGAAGGTGCCTCCTCACAGCGTCTGCTGATCCAGCACCGATGGCGATGATCGACTCGCACAGCTCTTTCTGCCGATCGAGGGACAGGCGAGAGAATAGACCGTTTTGCAAGTTCTCGAAGAGCGCCTGCCTCGGTAGAGGAAGCGACCCTAAGATAAGCAAGATAAGAATCTCCACACGATTGGACGACCGATACTTGCCTGGCTGAAAGTAGAATCTTATCGCGTCTAAAAGGACAGGCCAGAGGGCATCGGATGTGTCATTGAGGTGCCCAGACACCGACGAATCCAAAGCAGAGACGGTGATGGTAGCGAACTCTTCGAATTGTGGTCCGAACATCCGTTCCCATTTGGGTACTTGCTCCTTGTTAGTAAGGGCCTGGATGGTCGACGAAAGAGCCTCGGCTTTGGCAGGGTCCAACACCTGTTGCAATAACCCAAGTAAAAATAGCTTGACCGTCGGTAAGCTACAGCTCGTAACGTGAGATAACAGGTATTCCGCTATCCGTCGTTTGTGTCTGCAGAAAAGATGACCTAAGAAGCGGTGCTAAATCCGCGACAACAGTACTGACGCAACAGTTTTCCTTTTATTCGAGGGATCATGGGTCAGGTACTGTTGATGGATAACTCGGATATACTTGGGATCATGGATGCAGTGCTCTCGATATATCGTGATAGCTTCGGTGTATTTCTGGTAGTCGTCCCAGCTGAGGTACTTAAGCCGACCTGTCAACAATAAGTACCCCAGGAATTCAAGACACCAATCCGAATCTTACTGGTGTTCTTCTCATAGATAGTATCAAAAGCGTACACGCCCGATGCTTGCTTTGCCTTTGACAACCGCGCGATGAGTTGCACACATTCAGATGCTCGGTGCCTGACTCCTCGATCAGGATCTCCGAGAGCGATAAGGAGTGCCGGAAGCACAGTTTGGAAGTCAATGATATGCTCGGTGGCCTCGTGTGCCGCAATAAACGCAAAGGCATGACTCAACGCGATCCTACGCAGCCGCGCGTCTTCTTCTGATAACCAGATACCCACCAAAAAGGCCAGAGCGTCATCTGCGAGGTGAATGAACTGCGCGCGAAGAAGCGATGCGGGGATGACTGAGAGTGACGATGGAGAATTCGTTAATCTGTAGATTGAACGCAGTAAGCGAACAAAGCGAGCATTTCGCGTGATCGCCTTGCCCTAGGGTCTGTATGAGTGGATGAAAATATGGATTCAGGAAGGTATTACCGGTTGCGCAGAATCCGTGAAGTTTAGGGAGTCGCCGGATGGTCGAGGTAGTATTGGGACCACGCAGAGCAACGAGGTCTGTAACCATTGTAGCGTGTTACGGCTTTGCGGCTTCAAGACTACATTGGTACCCAAGTTCGTATCGTTCAAGAACTGGAAAGGCAGGCGATAAGCTGCCCATGACGACCATATCCACGGATGACTGACCTCCTGTAAAGTGTCTGTACCCTTCATAAATCCATCCATTTCGTCTAGCGTCGTGATACCCATGGAATCAAGAATCCGCTGAGCAGCATCCACCTGATTCTCCCCGGAGAGCATTCCAAGTAGCGCGCGGGTGACCAAGTACGCAAGATTACGCGCGTGGGGATCTGAGTCTGAAAGTTTCAACAATAAGGACTCGAATCGCTTGGCGTGTTTATTTGAGACGAGTATGCTTTCTGCCACACGCATCCAGTAAGCACCTGGTCTTCAATATCGAGTTGTACTCACCTGCCATCCGAGAAGCAACGGCTAGGTTTACTCTGCACATCACTTCCGTATTCTCGAACGCTGAGGGTGCGGACTTGTCCTTCCGCGTCTTCGCCTTCATCAGAAACTGCCTCTCTTCCTCCTTCAGGATTTCGACGCAGCCTTCGATGCCCTCGCATCGTGCAAGCCCAGCTTCTGGCGCAGCTTTCTGCGCGGCTTCCACAATTTCCCATACAGCTTGCGCAGTGCGGAATTTTGGCTTTGAGAACAACAAGAAGGGGAAGATCGCACGCCAGAAGACGTCTTCGACGACGTCTTGTGAGACTGCGGGTAACAAGTGCAAAGCAAGAAAGGATAGATGTGCGCGTAGAATGACGCGCGAAGCTTGGGCAGTCTTTGCGGTGACTGCTTCGGTAACTGCCTTGATGAAGGTGGACGGATCGGGAAGCAAGATAGGGAGAAGAACAGACGGTTCGGAGTACAACGCTTTGAGGACAACGATAGAGGAGTCGTGTACGCGCGCAAGAAACGCGGAGCGTAAGGACTCCTGCAGGTGGGGTGATCGACGTCAGTGCCCGCTGAAGACTCAACTCAAGATACTGACCAAGTGCCCAGAATCGAGCTCAGCTGGTTTGCAGCTAGTACGAAGCATACCCTGAACTGCTACAGTCCGTGTTTCGCTGTTCACATCCATCGACGCAACAACCATGTCTACCTCTGGCGCGTCTCCCTGATGCGAGGTCTTCTGTCGGGCCGTTTCATGAAAGTATGTCAAAAGGGAGCAGATCCTTCTTACCACAGATAGAGATAGAAGCATCTGCTCGACAGCCTCTTGTTGATCCTCATTATCCTCGATGACCAGGCGCGACAAATCCTGGAGAATATCCGGGTGCCTCTGTTGGAGGGACGACAGTAGACGACGGTGATTTTTTGTGGGGGACGTGCCAAGTTCGAGCGCGAGGTCAAGTGAATGAGTAGTAATGCTCTTCAGCACATCAGCAATCATGTTATTAGATGAAATAAGAGCATTTAATGTGGAAAATGCAGTCGATTCTTCTACCCTGTGAAAACCCAGTAAGCATCTGACAACTAGGTAAAGAGAAGTTGAACTATTACCTGTCGACTAGGGGTGGAATCATCGGAAGAATCAGCTTCTCGAATCCGGACCAAAGCATCGTGTGCATGATGATGTCTTCAACGTCCCTGATAACGTCGAAGTTTAGTAAATATCCCTCCTGAATACGCACAGACTCACAGCAATCCAAGTACAGCTTTGATGAAGGGGTCGGGGAAAGAATCAAGTTGATCTTGCGGGCTGAGTACGGACAAAGCAGCGTTCACGAACTGCTGCGGCGCTACTCTTGACGAACAGGACGCCATAGCACCGAGGATCACTTTGATAGCGGGACCCTGCAGGACGCATTTTTGTGATAACGCTGACAATAGCACGTAGCAGGAAAGCTGAGCAGACATCAGAATCACTGACTGCTGAAGGGACGAAGCGGTGTACTCACAACTACGTCTTTTGTGAGGGCATCTGCTCGAGCGGCGCTCTCCTGCAAGGGCTCCAACATGGCTGGAAGTAAAAACGCCAGGACACCATCATGGAAAACTTTTATCCTCGAGAGGTACTCAAAGGCAGCGGCAGTATGAAAGGCGACCAGCGCACGATGCACCGTCTGCTCCTTGACAGCCTTTGGGAGGGCCGACGCGACGAACCGTGCAAGAGCGACGTTGCGCAGCATTTCCGTGACCAAAGAGGTCCTTGGCACGCTTTGAGCGGCTGATTTGTATGCATTCAAAAAGCTCCAAGGTGCGTCAGGTCTGCGCACGGGTATCAGCAACGTACACAACCGACCGCCGACAAATCTGGCTCACTTTACATGGAGTATAGTGACCATTTTGGCGAAGTGGGGGGAGTCGTGGTAGGGGAGGAAGAGAGATAAGACATCCTCGACATTGAATTCGTTGATCCTGCTCTTCCTTAGCTCTCTGTAAATCGTGTAGGGGAGCAGGCAAGACGCACCTGAAACGACGGACAAGCCACTCCAACACTCTCCCGGTAGGCATCTCCATCAAATCCTTTCCGAGAAGGGGGAGAAATGTGGAGATCTTTGCGTCGAGTTCCTTCGCCTCATCCGCGGGTAAGAGTGTTCTGTCCAAACCCTTCGCTGCGTCGGAGAACAGCGAAGTTTCGTAACTCTGGAGGGCCGGGTTCCATTGACGAAGTTGGACGAGTGCATTCCAAGCGAGCGCGTGTATCGATTCGAGGTCGTGATTGTCTGCCTCGCGTCCAGTGAAGAGATATGACTGAGTCGGCTTGCGTCGTGCCCGGTCCACAAGGAGGGCAGAATTTAGCGAAGCGCCTTGGGCTAACTGTGTGGCGAGACTA
Source organism: Lactifluus subvellereus (assembly GCA_022496195.1). Taxonomy (NCBI): domain Eukaryota; kingdom Fungi; phylum Basidiomycota; class Agaricomycetes; order Russulales; family Russulaceae; genus Lactifluus; species Lactifluus subvellereus. The sequence goes on along the minus strand of WTXC01000005.1, from coordinate 674,688 downwards.
GAGGGCATATCGAGGTTTGAAGCGTCCCCTCAGCAGTTTTGGACCCAAGTCATGTAATTAATTTCACAGACCCTTCCACCTGCCAACTTTGAAGTATGGGACTGCCTCGGGCGCCTCTTTACAAAAATCTTTGCGCGAAGTGGCACGTGACGCATCTCTCACGACTCGACTCGAGTCGGACTCGGAGTCACGGTGCCAGTGGGCAACTTGAAGTCAAGGTCATGCGCTCGGCTTCCCTCGTCTCTCTTTTCCGGCCCTACCCGGGTGGTACAGATCACCCAGACGCTTGTTAAAGCGCCCCAGAGCTCCTAAATGATTTATCATGTACCACAACAACGTACGTCCGTGATGACCTTGCTCCTATCCACACACACGTACATCCGCCCAATGGTTGATGACTACATACACCTCACTGAGCTGGATTCCGTTGAGATGGGTCGCGGGTAGTAGACTTGACCCACGTGAAAGGAATGTTACAATGTCAGCTCAAATACCCAATATGCAGATATCCCGATCTCTCCGCCGAGTTATGCCATGAACTTGAACCCAGACTTGCATTACACTTGGCACAACTTAAGAAAAGAGATGAATGGTGCTATCAGTAAATGCCGCAATCTTTGAGTGTATTCTCTAATATGGTTTCCTTCACACAGGTAAAAATCAGTCGAATGGTAGACGGGTCGGAGTCCTGTGTGATACTGTGATCGTCTAAGGGTCAGCTGCGGGCGATGAGAGAAGTTGGGTTACTGAGGATACACAGGTAATCGCGCACGATTGATTTGCATGAACTGCCAAAGGATATATTTGGCTCCCTTATTGACGTCCGCACCACCCGTATATTCGGGAAAGTATTTATCCAGAGGCACCTGAAGAAAGAAACTTTGGATAAAAGTAAGGCGGGAGATAACTGGAGCTTGCGGCGTACTTTGTGGATTTTGGCCTTGAACTTGTCTATCCCCGTCAATAATAGTATGATAGACGTATGCCTGAAAAGGCGCGAGTTGACCACCGATTCGAAATTGGCAAAAGATTCGGCCAGTAGCGTCTACAACCTGTGGGTCATGTGTTGTGGGGAGAGGAAAAAGTGGATCATACCTGTTGGCCCTCACTGGTGACCTCCTGGTCGTAGTCTGAGAGAGAGGCGCAGAAGATAATGTTTGTGATGATCTCAAGGTAATGGATCCACTTCCTCCGTTCGTTCTGTAGACTAATAACCTGGAATATTCGAGTGGATAGCTGACCATAGTTGAAGTGTGTCTCTGTCACGCCCGCTGCACGGTGTTCAGCTGCGTGGAGAACATCCTCTGTCGATGGGACATATTCTTCCGCAGCGATTCGCTGTGCTTGTATAAAGAAGCTACAAGTGGGCGAACAATCAGCATATGTCAAAGTGACGCATAAACAAAGAGCTAAGTGTCGTTCAGATAGAGTCGAACCTTCAAGTTGTGATTGTGGAGAGCAGATGAAAGGAACTCACTACGCGACGTCATCATCGAAAGAGTGATTGGATGAACGCTCCGACAACACGGTAATGATTTCGTCGGCCCACAGGTCCTGGACAGCCTGTGCAAACCCGGGAAGGAATAAAAACTCAGGGTTATTGGTATCCGTTCGATGGTTCATAATGTACTCGCAATTCGCCTATCAAGGGGAAGCCGCCCATGACTCGGATAAGTGACAGAGTGTGTGTAGAAGCGGTGGCGCACTTTGTTTGCACGACTCCTAGGTTCGAGGCCAAAAGTTCGTAGAGCCTGGACAATATTGCGCGACGTCTCAAGGAGTTTCTTCCAAATAATTGGCCGAAAGTAGGCGAACTCGTCGTGGGTATAACCACCCCAAGAGGTGAATTTCAACTGCTTGATTATGGTGGATGCTGTATTACCTGGTGGGTAGAAGTTACTATGTCCGCCCAAGCAGTGCCTATTGTATCAAAGACTACAGGATGGGACGAACCGATCAACAGGATGTTGCACTGTACCCTTCTTGACTCCTTTTCGATCTGAAGATCAATTCTGTCAGAGACGGCCTTTGCACGCTTTTTTGTACGCCTTTCGACCCATTGTCGTTTCCAGGAAGTCAAAGTCTCCATCTCGGGGCTTCTGGTATTGAATATCCGGGGCGTTGAAAGTATCATCAAAACGAAGGGCGACGCACTTATACAGCCCAAATCGAAACGCGAAATTTTACGGCATCACGATGGTTTTATCGGTGAGCACAAACAAGCGCTCTAAAACTTGCACAGGTGACTTATGAGCGCCTCGAGAACGCGCTGGCTGAATGCGTTGACTCCGGATGTTGGAGCTCTGTAAAATTGAACAGACTCGAGACTTATGTGTCACCTAAGGGTACAAAGCATAACTCTGTGAAAATGGTAGAGTTTCTCTTCGACTACCGTGACAGGCCCCAAAATCCGTACATCCGGAAGGACCCGGGGCTGATGTCCTTTCCTATTTTTACGGAGTCATGCTTGGATAGGGGCTGAATTTCCCAGTCAGTCTCGGGCTACCCATGATCGAGTGCGAATCTCAAAAGTCATTGGAACCTCTGGCCCGGGGATTCGCCACCAGAGCTCTGCGTCCTCGCCGTCACAGGAATACCCCCCCGTATATCCATGTACTGTTGGCTAAAGCGATGCCCCAGTGAACATGTCAATGTGTATAGGAACTAAATGTTACAATGAGCTTAAGTGCGTCATGAAGTGGACTAAATGACACTCCCTCTCGGCGCTGTGCTCTGACAGTAACCGAGCAATCCACTGGAGGATGTATTATGATTACCCTTGTATTTGACCTGGGAATGCCACAAACTAGGCCGACGTCTACCCAACAATTGTTATATCTCGCGCTATCCGGAAGCCCAAGGCGCTTTAGATCTTGAGGAGTTTGCCGATAGTGCATCCTACGAAGGTTTGAAAACGATCAGTGGTTCTGTCACCGAGATGCTGCATGAAACGCGTCGTACCGAGCGATTTAAATAGGGTATTCACTCTTTCGGGAGCAATTTCAGGTAATCGTTACATTGAGGCAGATCGTACCTTGTAGGTGACATTTTGAGATCCGTCGCGATAAGTGATGTATCTGTCGCATAATTACCGACCCTCAGGCAAAGAGAGAATAAGTGCGTGAAGAAGCTCGTTTCATTTTCGCTCGTCATCTCCGCTCTACAAACTCACATGAGCTAGGAGAATATGGAAGTAACGCCAGGAGTCGGAGTCCAGGACGCACTTTGTGGATCCTCGTGGCGTCTCAGTAAAACGTGAAAGAAGGCCATCAACCACAGCCCCCGGGGCCGGCGCTAGACGCTCCAGCAGCACGGCCCTGTCCGGAACATTTCTCTCCCCAACAACACCGCGGAACGAGGGAAGGAGGGACAAGGGGGATAGAGGTCACATGATGAGGAAGTCACGGGACAAGTAGTAATCCTGTGTGGAGTAGCCTTGGTTGAACCCTTCGACGAGTCCTTGGAAGCACGACTCCTCTCTCCAACGTAGATCAGCATCTTACTGCTTCAGAGTGGGCGCTGTGAGCGAGAAAGGGGGAGGGTATACCCCACATGGTGCCATATAGACTGGCAAGCCAAGCCACTATGAGAATTCACCCTCAGGTGATCAAAACAGCGGCTAACCCATTTTTATGAAGACAGCCAGTTTTGGTGGTCTCAATGAACCCCTCCGTAGTCCTTTTTATGGTGCAAACGCCCTGCTCGACGAGCTCCTGCAATAGGAGTGCGACATATATCAAGCAGTAGTAGTGGTCTCCCGCAACGACGTGCCCGAAGCGCACGCGCATGGGGGGCTGGCCGAGCGGCACGGCTTCACGCAGCGCAAGCAGCGCCGTGGTGGCTTGCACACAACTCGGCACACCTGGGGATGTGGCAGACTCTACTGATGGTGGTGATGGGTGCCAGTGCTGGTTGTACGGTCGCGAGCGTGACGTGTGTGGATAGAAACATGGGAAGGATTGGTATGCACCCGGCTGGGGGTGGCAGTCCATGAGTTGTTGGAGGAGTGCGACTTCGGGTTCGGAGGATACCAGCCAAAGCCAAAGCAAGATGCCTGCTGTAGCGTGAGACGGCGCATCGGTGAGTTCGAGAATTAGAAGCTGAGAAGAATAGGTAAAAGGAAGGTAAAAGATCGACCGCCAAGTGGGAGCAAGCAGGGCACGTCGACGAGTACTTTAGTAAGGAGCAAGAGAATTCCAAGAGCAGAGACGAGACAAGCTTCTCAATGCAAAATATTCAAGACACGTGATGACAGGGTGGCTTGTTCGGCATTGAGAGACTAGATGAAGAGAGATGAAACAAGAGAGACTTGGGAGAGTTCACGCAGGAGATATTGTTAAACAAGAGTACCCAGCACCAGCCGGGCTGAGCAGTTTCCGACAGGCAGGAGATTATCACACCAATGACTTCATAGGGAAAGCAATGCAAACAGATAAGATTTTGGCTCAGACCAGTGCTGCGGGAGCTCCAAAGCGTTCATTCCAAGCACAGCAGGTGTGCCCACTTTACACTGCTACCAGCAAGTGGCCCAGTGATCAATCAATAGTATGTGTGAGTATGAAGTGTTTCCGCTAGGACACGGACCTATCATTGTTTTCTATAGTTGGTACATGCCAAATATGAGCACAAAGAGACTGAAAGAGTCTGGTGGCACTGAGGGATACAATGGAGACCGGGTAGAGCCGCGAAGACGCAATATGGTTCACTAGTGAACATGTTCACAAAGATGTACTGATGCAAGCGAAACAAAAATGGTGAGCTGTGAAGGCTTTGGGAAAGGGTGGACAGCCCACCATGCTCAGAATGCTCCATGAACTGAAAAAGGTGTAAGCCCAACCGGTGCTCCCGCAGTCCGAATCTGAATCCAAATCGTTGGGGGATGAGTTAGTACGTCATAGTGCCGCAGAGCACAGTCAGAAGAAAAATGCAGGTGGTCGGTTGGAAGAAAAGTACGCTCATGAATCGTGCATGTATTGATTCCAGCCCTCGCTGGGGAGCAGAAGTCGAGCGGGAAGCGTACGTATTCAACGGGAACCTGTAGTAGTGCCCACCCAGAGGTCACGAACGCGAGCATGATGAGCGCATTGGGCATCGTCGAGTAGTTCTGATCACGAGTCTCCGCCGTGTTCCACTTAATCAGGCTGAAAGTCTCCACGAAAAGGATGCCAGAGAATATGAAAAGGACGAGCCAGAGCGAAAGCAGGCTGATAATGACCAGTAGACTGGCACTGAAAAGCAGGGGCTGATGAGAGAAGAGGACAAGGGGCAGGTCATGTCACGGTTTCCATGTACACGGCAGTCTCTCGGAACAGGTTGTCCGTCCGCTGTACTGGCCGCGTACCAACTTCAAGTTGAACGCAATGCCGCTGACTAATAGGAGAACCTTGACTACTAGCCGCTGGCGCCCACTCACACAGAGATGGTCGTAAGCAGACTACTGTACCCGTAGCGACGATGATATGAAAAATGTTCTAGCCATTGGCTCGGAAGCTTTGCCATCCGGGCCCGAGTGGCTTCTTTCCCATTTCCCTCGGCCCTACCAGGTAGTACAGTTGAACAGTTCACCCCGCGTGGGACGCTCGTACTCCTAAACGGTCTATCATGTAGGGCCGCGCCCGCCTACCACAACGTACGTCCGTGACATTGCTCCTATCCACTACATACATGCCACCCTGAGCTATAGATAGGATTCTGTTGAGATGGGTCGCTGATAATAGACTTGACCCATGTGAAAGGAATGTTTCAATGTCAGCTCAAATACCCAATATACAGATATCCCGATCTCCCAGCCGAATTATGGCACGAACCCAGATCTGCATTACACTTGAAACCTCAAGCAATGGATCTTAACCAAGATAGTGCTATTCCAAAATGCCGCTATCTTTGAGTGCATTCTGTAATATGGTTTCCTTCACACAGGTAAAAATCAGTCGAATGGTAGACGGGTCGGGGTCTTGTGTGATACTGTGACCATCTAAGGGTCAGCGGCGGGCGATACAGGATGAGAGAAGCTGTGTTACTGGGGATACACGTGTAATCGCGCACGATTGACTTGCATGAATCGCCAAAGGATATATTTGGCTCCCTTACTGACGTCCGCACCACCCATATATTCGGGAAAGTATTTATCCAGAGGCACCTGAAGAAAGAAACGTTTTTGAATAGAAGTTAGGCGGGATATAACTGGAGCTTGCGGTGTACTTTGTCGAGTTTGGCCTTGAACTTGTCTATCCCTGTCAATAATAGTATGATAGACGTACGCAAGAACCAGCGCGAGTTGACCACCGATTTGAAAATGCTAAGAGATTCGGCCAGTAGCGTCTACAACCCGTAGGCCATGTGTCGTGGGAAGGAAAAGGTGTATACATACCTGTTGATCCTCACCGATGACCTCCTGATCGTAGTCTGAGAGAGAGGCGCAGAAGATAATGCTTGTGACGCCCTCAAAGTGATGGATCCACTTCCACTGGACGTTCTGTTGATGTTTAACCTGGGATATTCGAATTGATAGCTGACCAAAGTTGAAGTATGTCTCCGTCACGCTCGCTGTACGGTGGTCAGCTGCGCGGAGAACATCCTCTGTCGATGGAACATATTCTTCCGCAGCGATTCGCTGTGCTTGTATAAAGAAGCTACAAGTGGGCGAGCGATCAGCATATGTCAAAGTGACGCATGAACAAAGAGCCAAGTGTCGTTCAGATAGAGTCAAACCTTGTGATTGTGGAGAGCAGATGAAAGGAACTCACTACGCGGCGTCATCGTCGAAAGAGAGATCGGATGGACACTCCAACAACTCGGTAATAATCTCGTCGGCCCACAGGTCCTGGACAGCCTGCGCGAACTCGGGAAGGAATGAAAACTCAGGGTTATTGGTGTCCGTTCGATGGTTCATAATATACTCGCACTTCGCCTATCAAGGGGAAGCCGCCCATGATAAGAGACAGAGAAAGTGTAGAAGCGGTGACGCACTTTGTTTGCATGATTCGTGGGTTCGAGGTCAAAAGCTCGTAGAACCTGGACAATATTGCGCGAGTTCTCGAGGAGGCTCTTCCAAATAATTAGCCGAAAGTAGGCGAGCTCGTCGTGGGTGTAACCACCGCAATGGGTGAATTTCATTTGCTTGATTACGGTGGATGCTTCGGTGTCATTATTACCTGGTGGATAGACAGTTACTATGTCTGCCCAAGCAGTGCCTATTGTATCATAGACCACAATGGGACGAACCGATCAACAGGATGTTGATCTGTCGCTTCAGATTTCTTGATTCTTCTTCGATCTGAACATCAATTCCGTCAGAGACGGCTTTTGCACGCTCTTTTGCACGCTCTTTTGCACGCCTTTCGGCCCCTTGTCGTCTCCAGGAAGTCAAAGTCTCCATCTAGGGGCTTCTGGTGTTGAATATCCGGGGCGCTGAAAGTATAACCAAAAGGAAGAGCGACGCATTTATACAGCCCAATGGCATCGAAACGCGAAATTTTACGGCATCACGTTTCGTCCTTGAGCACAAACAAGCGCTCTAAAGCTTTCACACAATGACCTATGAGTGCCTCGAGAACGCGCTGGAATGCGTTGACTCCGGATGTTGGAGCTCTGGAGAGTTGAACAGACCCGAGACCTATGTGTAACTTAAGCGCGCAAAGCATAGTGATAACTCCGTGAAGACGGTAGTCAGTTTCTTTTCGACTACAACAGGCGCCCGTACTTGTTGATCCGGAAGAACCCAGGGCTGCTGTTGAAAACTTTGACCCCATTTAGCAATGCTTGGATAGGGGCTGAATTTCCCCAGTCAAAGATGGGCCTACTAACTCTCGGGCTGTGGTCGGAATGCGATGATGAACTCGAAACCTCGGCACAAGCCCGGGGATGCTCTGCCTCCTCGACGTCACAGGGTTACCTTCCCGTATATTCATGTACTGTTGGCCAAAGCGATGCCCCCCTGAATGACAATGTGTACAGGAACTAAATGAACAACATCATCTTAAGTGCGTCATGAAGTCCCTCGGCGCACTGACAGTGCCCTGATAGTAACCGTGCAATCAACTGGGGGATGTATTATGATTACCCTTGTATTTGACCTGGGAATGACACAAACTAGGCCGATGTCTACCCAACAACTGTTATATCTCATGTCCGTCTTCTCAACTTGGGTTTTGGGAATGTAAGCGGTACTTTGAGTATCGCGCGCTTCTCATCTCTCGCGCTATCCGGGAGCCCAAGGCGCTTTAGATCTTGAGGAGAGAGTTTGCCGATAGTGCATCCTACGAAGGTTTGAAAACGATCAGTGGTTCTGTCACCGAGATGCTGCATGAAACGCGTCGTACCGAGCGATTTAAACAGGGTATTCACTCTTTCGGGAGCATTTTCAGGTAATCGTTACATGGATCATTTGAGGCAGATCGTACCTTGCAGGTGGCATTTTGAGATCCGTCGCGATAAGTAATGTATCTGTCGCATAATCATCGACCTTCAGGCAAAGAGAGAATAAGTGCGTGAAGAAGCTTGTTTCATTTTCGCTCGTCATCTGCGCTCTACAAACTCCCATGAGCTAGGAGAATGTGGAGGTGACACCGGGACGCACTTTGTGGATCCTCGTGGTGTCTCAGTAAAACGCGAAAGAAGGCCATCAACCACAGCCCCCGGGGCAGGCGCTAGACGCTCCAGCAGCACAGTCCTGTCCGGGACATCTCTCCTCCCAACAACACCGCGGAACGCGAACATTACCGAGACGTAAATCAGCATCTTGCTGTTTCAGAGTGGGCGCTGTGAGCGAGAAAGGGGGAAATAAGGCTCAAAAGGCAACGAACGCGATTTTAGATTTAGGTTTTGGCACAGAATACGCCAGCATCAAATGGTGTCGTAACCAATCGCTGCGGGCGTTGGGCAAAAGACGCGCCCTTGAGCGGTCATCGGTCGCATTTTTCAGCTTGTGAAGCAGGCCGTCCAAAGCAGCCCATTCCGGTTCTGGAACGATGTTATGCAACGGATAGATGTCTTCTGGTCTCTCGGCATTTGCATTGTAAGCTGGGATGAGGCGTGCAGCATTTGCCGAATCCTCCATTTTCTCTGGCCACCTGGGAGTGAGTTGTGTTTTTCGCACAAAAACAAGTCGGGACGCACCTTGTGTTGGAAGGTTCTCCGTTCCTTCATCTATCCGGTCTTGCAGCACGCCCGCAACACCTTCCATCGCGCTTACATCCACCTTGTTGCGCTCATGCGCGATTATGGCTGCCTTGGCCTTTTTCGTCCCAAACGTCTTGCCTAGCATATTACGGGCCTGGAAACGCTCCGAAGTGCCAGGCTCAGTAGGCTTGAAGTTCTTGAGAGCCTTGACCTGACGAGAGACGAGATACACGGGAGTCGGTTGCAAGATAAGTTTAGTTGACCCCGGTCGATGTAGTGCGAGGAAGTATCTGCACTCCAGAATGCGTGAGCGTGTTGTTCTGCGAGAGCCATTAGAGGGGAGAACCTGGTCCCTAGTCCGTCACTTTCTTCATTTACCGAGCCAGTGAACTCTATGACATCCGTTTCGCCCGCAAGAGTACTTGTGCGCTTTACAAACGTCTTTCCCTCATCCTCTTCCCTCACGAAAATGTTGAATGTGGTGTCTTTTCTAGGCGTAAGAGACGGGAAGCTCGCTGTGTATTCACAAACCAAGCAATTAAGTGGAAGCTGGGGCATCGGCTCAAACATATCTATACACACCAAGCACTGGGCCTATCTGAGCGTCGGAGAGACTTGAAAGCTCAATAGAAAGGGAGTCAGACTCGTTTGCATCTGACAGGCTACGTTTTCGCTTTCGCGCCGAGGGTGTGGGTGGCATCACATATAAATTGAGGTGCTCGTGCTGATCATGAGGATGCTGATCAAATATTTGAGATATTCACGTGATGTGGTACCCGCGCAACCCCATGATGTCAGCCCGAATCTCACTGGCAGCACCTGCCCGTAGCCACCACCAATCTCTACCCGTAAGAGAGAACTTCATCTTCTGTTTGTTCTCTTAGATGCCCATAGCTCATCCACACTCTATTGACTCTGCCTTATCATAGCGCGACCTGTTGTCAACTTGAAGTTTTTGCTAGTTTCTCGAGACCTCTCGTTTCCTAACTCAACCTGAAAGTCTCGCATGGCAATCCCTCTTTGGGCTATCTTATTTACTGCGGCTTGGTGGCATATTAGCAGACCTTACATCCACCATTAAATTTTTCGTAAGCAGACTTCTCCGCCCCTCCTTAATATATCGTGGTTGCCGATTGGGACGCCGTATCGAGTACGACAAATAAGTACTATACTGTTACGACTTTCATTTCTCGTTTCTGTTCCACGAAATATCTGCCCTCCATAGTCTCGATTTTCACGGCAGAACCAAAGGCTCGTCATGCGTTTTAATGGAAGTATACTCTGTAGAGATAGCTCCCGTCTCGATCTCGTGGCTAAGGAATGTACTGTTCACTACAACCGAGCGTCACAGGGGTGCCCTTTTAATTCTGCCGCTAGTCGGCCTCCTCAAATCATCTGGTACAAATACCACTGGCACATATCTTGGTTTTCTTGACCCAGAAAAGCTACATGGTTTCATTCATCGTGGCCATCTCGCGGGTCATTATCTATGCCATAGTACACCCTCGTTTCAACGCTGCGTATAATGCGTCAAGTGGCGCAGAGAGTGACTAACTCGCTTGGCAGACTCGATATAATACACAAATGCATCATCCTGGTTCTTTACGCAGTCCTTATCATGATCAGGCAGGAGCCTTCTTTGCAGCCTCCGAGTCTCTCCTCAGCCTTCGGGTCCGCCTACTACGTGATACCTGCGGGTCTCATGCCTCCAGGAACGATGTTATAGTACCTGCTTCGTTCGGGTTGTGCGTGACAGAACCTACCCTACAGTAGTATGTGCTTCCATGAAAAGTGGTTACTTGCAATGGACAGTAGGAAGATGTTATCCGTTTGGGTGTGGTGGGGTGTACTTAGTAAGATCCCCAATCTTACGTCGCCTCGTCAGAATATTGCCCGTCGCGGAGTGCAGCAAGCGCTAATCCTCTCCTTATCAATAGTTGATTATTCAATACATCACTAGCACTGGCATGAGACCCCATTACTTGCACGACGTCCTCTTCTCGAATTCGCTGATGACTTACACAAGAAAACAATATTTAGCTGATCGAGCTTCCCTGATTACTGAAGCTGTCTTCTATTTGCAAGTCCGCAAGCAAATAACGTCCCATTCATTAGGCGACCCCACAGACAGATGGAACAGTGTATATTTCAGGATACTGTCTCCAGAGTGTGGCAAAGCCAGCCTGTACCATTTGAACCTCTCTAGGATCCACCTCTACGCGTGATTACATAATTTGCGCCTAGGGCTTATGAGGGAGACGAAGGCAGCTAGCCTTGTAATAATCCTTGTGGGAAAGTATCGTAGAGATTGTCGCATACCCAGCCATAGATAGCGCGTAGAGCATCCGCTAGGGAGAAAGGTATCTGACACACGCCACCCGTGCCGAGCACATGAGCGTAAGGATTGTCCCGAGGGGAAGACGTGCACAGTATCACAGATGATAGGGATGTGAACAGAGAGCACTCAACAAAAACGCGGAAAGAGCAGGCAGGTCTTGAGCTCTCGAAGTACAAAGCGTAGAGGGAATAGAACCCAGCATTCAAAAAGAACAACGGGCGAGTAGAGTACTAAGGACTCGGATAGTGGTGGAGCTCGGCGACGCTACCTCGGAAACAATTGATGGCGCACTGCTTTCTAGCAATGGCGATGAGCATCATGACATGTTAGAACTTGAACCCGAGCAGAGTGAGACCTATGGTGTTGAGTATGAGAAGTGGGTCTTGGCTTCGGAGTCGGGGACGGCGAAGCGCAAGCACAGGCCGTGAGGTGGTCATACGACTCGGCTGATGGTAGCGCCAGTATGGTCATTTTTACCTTCCATTTGCGTTACAGCTTCACTTCTCAGTGTATTCCCGTAAGGGTTACCACACCCCGGGCCACGCATAACTTAATCGTTGCATATATTCCGTTACAGGTAAAGCCCACCTTGCAAGACTACACCATATATATGATTCCCACTATGAGCTCTCAACATATGTGTAGTGCATACATTTCTCTGCATACTTGAGGCACCCTACCGACCGGGCCAGCCGCACTGCCTTGCCGATCTCACCCGCAGATGGTGAAACTCTTGAAACTTTGTATGTTTGATGCATCTGATACACAGTAGGGCGTACGCCGCGTAGCGCTGGGAGATCCGGTAACTGAATAGAAATCCAAGACGTGCCTCAGTTGGCCGTTCGGTGGATTACATAACGCTAGACTACACCTGTGACGTGTTCGGCTCGAGGTGGATCCCATGGGCTCTTCACATTCCTACGTGTCCGACCCAAACGCCTTTGCGACAGAGTTCAAGGGAAATGATGACATATGTAGCTGGAAAGCATATGATTATGTCATTGTGGGTGGAGGTACGTGGCGCTCACTGCTGATGGGATTGTGACAGTCGCCCACATATGAACGGCCGCTTTTAGGCACGGCTGGTTCAGTGCTTGCATCCCGTCTCTCAGAAGATCCGAACGTCACGGTCCTGTTAATTGAAGCCGGGAACAGGTGCGCAAGCTTCATATAAATTTGGCGTGGGATACCAACCCTCAGACATGTCCTCAGCCACGAAAAGGAGTTCCTGACGAAAATACCTCTTGCATGGCCTAAAATTCTGAAATCACCAATAGATTGGGACTATCAGACTGTGTGCGCGTAGTCCTCATGAGCCGCATCAGTAGTTTGTTGATTGAGATGGGTTAATATGAAGCAATCAGCCGTGCACTGGAAATCGCCCGCATGACGTTCCACGTGGAAAGGTTCTTGGAGGCTGTAGGTCAGCCTTGTTTACACTTTAGTTGGTTATTTGCATGCTAAAGCTGTTGGCTTCCGCTCAGCTCAATTAACGCCCTAATATATCAGCATTGCGCTCCTGAGGGTAGGTGGCGAATGATAACTCCATCGAAATTTCTGACTCTCTATATCAGACTTTGATGAATGGGAACGCTTAGGAGCTACTGGATGGGGTTATAAAGACCTTCGTCCGTAAGCAGTTCTTCATTCGAGATCGCGTGAGCGAAGAAACCTACATTTCCTTTCCTAAGTTACTTTATCAAATCCGAGTTGTACACGCCGCACAATAACCGTCCTGGTGTCATCTCTTCGGATCATGGCTCCAGTGGCCCGTGGAAGACAAGTTATGCTGATGTTACAGTACGTGTTGGCCCCCTCAGCATCATACCATTTCACAGAGAACACATTCGTATTTTCTAGCCGATTCACAATGTTTTGATCGATGCGTGCGAGGAGCTTGGTGTCCAGCGCATCGAGTAATAATTCTTTCTCTTGACCTTTGTCACGATTTTAACATTATGTCAGCGACTTCAACACGGCGAAGGGCCAGATGGGTGTGTCCACATTCCTTTCCGTAACCGACAACGGAACACGTGGGTTTCACAGTGCAATCCAGCTGCCGCCGACATAGCTGACAGAATTTCCAGGCAACTCGGCCGCCGTTGCGTACTTGTCTCCCAGTGTCCTCCATCGTCCCAACCTTACAGTTGCCGTTACTACTTTAGTCGAAAAGGTCCTCTTCGATGAGTCAGGGACGGAACCCCGTGCAATTGGCGTTGAACTGTCCAAGTCTCCGATATCTCCAAAGTACCGCACCAGAGCTAACCGTGAAGTCATCCTCTGTGGTGGCACCGTCGCAACTCCACACATCTTGCTCCTCTCCGGCATCGGTCCCCAAGAGGAGCTGTCGAAGGTTGGCATCGACGTAGTGAAAGACTTGTCACAGGTTGGGAGGAATTACTATGATGTAAGCGGTTTACTACGTAAATGTTCTGTGCATTGACCACTCCACTTAGCATATTTCGTCCGGTCCCATCTGCTTGCGAAGCAAGCCTGGCTACACGCTTGACTTCCTCAACTCGCCCATTCGGGCAGCCCTTGCGATGCTACAGTGGCTTGTGTTCGGCAAGGGTCCAATGACCGGTCTCACTGCTCCTGGTGCTGCCTTTATCCGTGTCGACGACGAGAGGTAGGCGTCTACATCGGCCCTGCAGCAAACGTAGTATTGAGCCGTTCATGAGTGTAGACTCCCATATCGCTCAAGGTCCTCGACTGACCTTCCAGTTCGGAGCAACAACGCTGGACCTAACACTCCTGACCTCGAGATCATTTGGTTCCCGTTGGTCATTGGCGGTTTCAACATACAGACTCCGCCGGGTATTTACGGTGCCACGATCGTGAGACTCATAGTTGCAATCCCTTCTGTTTGGAGCTCAGGTTTACTGTGTAGGGTCCCGTGGTCCTGAAGCCTGAAAGCTCGGGGACCATAACAGTCAAGTCGGATAGCGTGTATGACAAGCCCACCATCGATCCCAAGTACGGTATACCTGGTGTCCGCCCGGCTTAATCTGACATTGACCCTGACAGCTTCTTTGCCGCGAAAAACGACATGAACGTCCTCATACGCGGTGTGCGGTTTTCCATGCGTATCGGCCGCGCGAACTGTGTCAAGGGCATCATCGAGCCTAAGGCAGACTCAACCGATACAAAGGACTTTTTCTATATGGGAGACGCAGATCCTGACCGAGTACGTTGTCCATTTGGTTTTGGTTTCGTCTCCCTAGTGCTGACGTCATGCCACCGTGCGGCACGACAGATCACGGATGAGGAGATCAAGGAGTTCATTCGTGGCCACTGCAGCGCAGCATTTCATCCCGTGCGTGGCCTTCCCCCCCTCCCCCTCCTCTTTCTTCTCCATGCGATCTCACATGCTTCTTGTAGACGTCGACTGCACGTATCGGCGCCTCCCCCGAGACAGGCGTTGTCGATCCACACCTGCGCGTGTTTGGCGTCAAGGGCCTCCGCGTCGTCGATGCCTCTGTTTTCCCGAACCAGATCAGTGGGCACCCTGTGGCTGCCGTCGTCGCCGTCGCCGAGAAGGCAGCCGACATGATCAAGGCGGACGCCACGGCGTAGAGTGACTTGTACCCGTAGAGCGAAACGAGGGACTCACATCCTCGTCATCTTATTAAATATTTACTTTGTCCATTGTTGATCTATGCTCCTCCTTTCCTGTCTGTTGGGATATAGCTACTGTAACTCCGTGGTTACTGTGCAGCTTATAGATAGCATATCCATTTTTTGAGATTTCGCCGATCATCGGTGCTTGTGCTTACCTGCCTCGGGCCACTCAACATAACAAGCGGATCTATATCCTGCAGACATAGAAACCTACCAACTTAGGCATTCTCGTCACTGGCAAGCCAACCAAGGACGATCGCCGATGCGACGACGATGTAAGAGCAAATACCATCCTGGTATGGTCGCGCCACAAGCAAGGACAATGTAGTCGTAAAGTAGTGGCGCTCGATGATTTGCCCACAGCCGGGCTTGTATGCATGTGCACTATATACCTATGCTTCCGGACTCCCGGGCCACTCCAGAGTAGATCCTGCGAGTGCTTACCCTATCGCACCCGCTCCGCTACTGGAGTACCGGTTTGCTCCCGCCTAACAGGCAAAGCAAGGGGAGGGACATAGTCCATCGGGCTCTATCGCCGTTAAGCGATCCGGCAGAGTCTTATCTGGTTCAGCGGAGAGGCGATCGCTACTTTGTGTTCACCGCATAGCATCGTCCGATGATCTTACTTTTTAGGCGAACGCGCTTCGGCCACGAGCACAGCGGCACAGTGCACGGTACCGCTGGTGGGCCGAAGCCGAATCGAGAGATGTAGGCATAGAGTAGCAGTAACAAGCACGTACTACCACAACAGTATACTCAAGTATTATCTTTATCGAATGACCCACAGGGTCATTAGCATTAGCAAGCACGACGCAGCTCCCGAGCTGTAGCGTAAAAAAGCCTAAGAAAAAGAGAGAAAAGAGAGATGGTCGATCACTATGGGCCATTCCTTGGCAGAGGGTAGGGGAGTGGTAAAATAGATGAGGAGAGCAGAGACCGCTTTAGTACGCAGAGGAATGGAAGAGATGGCATCATTGTGCGTCGATACTGAAGCTCGTGACTTGAGGGAGATACGCTGCTGCGGCGAGGTCGAGCATGTGCACGTCATCAAAGACGTCGTGTCCGTTGAACCCGCCAAAAATGAAGAGCCGCGAGTCTGCTAAGAGAGAGGCATGGTACCCACGTGGCGTAGGCGGGCGGCCGAGAGTTGGCCGAGGCTCGTATTGCAGTGACACTGAGTCGTAAGATTGAAAAAAGGAAAAAAAAAAAAAGAGGCCAAGAAGTCGTTCATCAACCAAGATAGGAAGAACCTAGGGAAGTAAACTCACCGAGATTGAAGAGAAGCAACTCGGGAGTATATTCGGAACCGTCGTGCCCACCAGAAATGAAAAGATAGGAACCTACTTGCGCCGATGAGTGCGAGAGGCGGCGGTGGAGGGTATCTGGCTTGATTTGGGTCCAGACTGCCGTGTCTGTGCATGAGCGTACATTGTGTTAGTGTTAGGACTCTGAGGGTGGTGTCAGGATGTTTGGGAACGGTCGCAACGCACCGAGATTGAGACACCATATGTCCTGGAAACACTCACGCCCGTCGCTACCTCCGACCACGATCATCACGTTCTGCACGAGATTGGCCGTGTGATAACCACGCGGAGAAGGCCGTTTGCGCCCCGAGATCGTCACCTGCTCCCACTTCATCCTATCGAGTGAGCCGCTAACATCGAGTGTCCAGACGTCGTTCAGAGCCTGCAAGCCGTTTCCGCCGCCAAACACCCATATCTTGTTTTGATACAGCACCGTCGTGTGTGCGCGTCGCGGTGGGGGAACATCCGCAGTGGTGAACGTCGGGCGGGACCATCGCCGTGTGGGAATGTCAAAGACATGCACGCTGTTGTAGTACGATGCGCCCTCTCCCCCACCAATTATGACGATCTTGCGACCAACAAGAGTAGCAGAGTGAGCGCGACAGGGCGGTGGCAGGTCACCCTGCATCTCGGGATGCGACCATTGCATCGTCTCTGGAGGGGCGCAAAATCATCAGCGATGTAGTCACAGGCGATGTGCGCCACACACGCACCGATATTGAAGCACCACATGTCCTTGAAACACCCTCTGTCATCGCAGCCGCCAAATATCCACGCTACGTTGTCAGCGAGGGTGACGGTGTGGGCGCGAAAGCCGTGCGTGGGGAGCGCTCCCCAGATGGGAGCCTTGCTCCAATACATCACAGGCGGGGGCGCCGGCTCGACGTTCAGCACATTTGGGAGATGAGGGACGGCGCGAAAGCGGGGGGCCGTGTCAGGCGCTGGTGTGCGAGGTGACCTAGCAGGAGCTTCGCGCGTCGCAGCGGAAAGTGAGGTCGAGCTCGCATTAGTGCTGGGGGTAGGGAGGCGGCGCGTGGGGCCGGCAGTCGGGGAGTCACCGGGGGTAGAGCGGCGCGAAGTTGACTGCGTGCGTGGGGCACGCGATGAGCTCGCCTGGCGCAGCGTCGAGGTGGAGCCGGAGAGCGAACTGTTCGACCCGCTAGGGTATGGAGATGGGAAGGATACAGAGCGATTCTCTTGTCCCGCGGTGCCGGCGGAGACGGGAGGGGTGAGAGAGCGATCGTCACCTGTTGGAAGCGAAATATCACGCAGGGGAGCAGGTGAACCTTGGGTGGAGATTGCGCGTCGACTAGCATCTTTCGACACGACGCCCGGGTGCGCATCCGATGACAGAGCCATCCCTGGTATATTTTCGGCGTTGTCTAAGGTGGCTGAGAGAGCGCTGTTGAGATCACCTCTATCCTAACTTTTGATGAGGAGAACCAAAGATTGCATCACGTGGGACAAATTAGCTCAGTTTGGTGACTAGCCACATGAAGCAGATTACAGCATGCAACGAACCACGAACTGCCGTCGTGCGTAATCTCTTCCAGATACGGTGGCCTATGACCTTCTACTGTTCCCGACGGAATGCGTTACTTTTCTTAAGCACCCAGTGAGCTTACATAGGGTTATCTTTTCTTAGAACCGGAACCGGAGCTTGACATAGGATGAAATAAGATTGAATTCCAGCTGGTTACCTCCCTTGCTTTACGATTCCTTACCCGTTGCGCTTATGGCGTCGTCGATATACCTTTTCCGTACCCGGTTGATCTGTCAGCTCTCAGGACTTGTGGATTCGAGTACCACCAGAGGAACTTACATGCATCCTGTCACTGAGATGGCGACACAGGCACAAAACGACCATGTCTGCAGAACGCTGCAGGCATTCACATGCAACCTTCGTTGGTGGTTTTTAACCAGATATCGGAGATCACCTTGCTACCCTGGCCCGGGGGATATCAGGCGGATGGTGAACATTGCGATACGGTATCCTATTCCGCAGCTGAAACCTTCCACTGAAGGACTACCGAAAACGTCAAGGCGACTTTCAGGTACGGAGACAGCCCGAAGCTCTCCGTACTTTGAAAGCACTTTTGCCACCTGGCCGTTTGTCCCAACGGCGAATATGAAAATTGATTGTAACCGGGGTGAGCGCGGTCTGTGCAGCAATGTCAATGGCATATTACTTGGAATGCGAATTTCCGGAGTTGCAACCGCTGAATAAACTACCAGAATGCATGTCTATTTCCGGATGCCATGCATCGTCGTTTACAGAACCTTGGACATTGCCGTACCTCCAAATTGGCAGGAATCGTGATTGGATCGTTTCTCAAGGGTTTCTCAAGGGTGTCTGAAATCCCAGTCTCCGCAGAATACAGTGGGTACGTTCGTGGCCTTTTTAGGGTCTTTCAACACTTTCCTTTTTCTGAGAGCAGGAGAGTTGTCTTAGTGTCTTAGTGATCAACGATGGTGCGGCCGCCGACAGATAAACTGAGAAAGGACACAGGCGGGATAGTCCCATTTGGTTGGTAAAAGTCCAAGTACTAGTTCAATGCAGTAGCTGATTCTCAGATATCGGTAGCGATCAGAAAAATCTGGATCGTCCAAACAGATTCGGACGTCTGATGCCGATCGGCATTTGCTGAAGCTGTCACACGTGACATGAAGGCGCGGACAACGCTGAAACTGACAGTTACTGACTGGAAGTTGTGTGTGTTTAACCACATGTCTAGGATTCGCAGTACCATGCCGTACTGATTATGGATCGCTCAGCTAGATATATCTCTTTTCCCTTTTCAATACCTCCACCTTAGTCGCCTCACTACGAGGAATGGCGTCAATGTGCTTGTTAGAGTTGAAGAATACTCTCGGAGGTTAGGTCAGCTTTCGATTTCCCCATTTTTGAATGAAGCTCCGGGGCCCATTTCCCGCGCATTGGATTGGAGAGATTATGCACAGGTAACCTCGGTAGCAAATCGACCAACCCCTACTTTCAAGTTGTGGTCGCGGTGAGTTCCGCTTAGTAATTGACTTGCGCTCGTTTTGAACAGCTCAGGGTAATGACAAGAAACAACGTTTTCTGTCATTATGTACCGGGCCTGATATGCCGACGACTCAGATGCTGTGCATTTGGCGTGAAATATGGTTTGGTTGACGTCGGTACTGATCTAGTTACAGGTTTGATTTTGGGGCCTGATGGGACATGGGATATGTCACTTCACCATTCCACACGAGTTCGCTTAAATCGGGATCTTTCCGTCTCCCGACCTACGCGCCCTAGGCTTGCTACTTGGCTTCCGTTGTATTGTCTAAGACCTGTGGGCTGAGATGCCCAGAAGGATTAACCCCGTGTTTGATCACACCGTCATGCTGTGCTTGGCCTTTTTACTCCCAGGATATTCCTTTGGTTTTCACCGGGCTATAAGTTGTCGTGGCGGCCCACCGATTGTCTCGTAATATTCCACTTCTTCACCTCTTCTCCACTCACTTTTCCTCCATCGCCCTTTTCCCTTCCTCACTGACATGTCCTCCTTTCTCACCTTACCTGCGTTCGGTCATTCACCTTCTCTGCACCTTCCATGGAGCTTGGGCACCCGGGTGTCATGGCCACTGAGGAACTACCCGAGGGTCCTCTATCTCTTCACTCGTTCCGACCTCAAGACCATTGTCCTACCTGTTGTGTGTCCCCTACGTTTATTCGTCTACTCATGATCAAGTCTAAGCCGTGGTAGACTGTCTTTGCCTACCTCACAGCACCCGACACAGGCGCAGATCACATGCTCTATGCGGTGTTCTGGACGTGGTTGCACCTTCTTCAATTCTGTGTCTCGAATCAGGGCATAGACCCCGAGGAGGATGCATTGAATAAACCATGGCGGCCCATTCCTTCAGGTCTTATATCTGTTATTGGCGCACGGTGTCTGCGCTGGATTCTTCTTCCGTCATGTTTTTCCCTCTCTGTGTATTTAGAAGTACACTGGCAAGGCATCGCCCTCGCTTTGGCATTCTTCGCGCACAATGAGTTACACCTCCACTCACATTGGATCATGCGCAACGTCTGCAACGTGTTGGGCTACGCTTCCTTCAACGCAGGTGCCTCTGCAATAGCAGCTGGTACGTTTTAAGCCTTCATTCTCTCATCTCTCATATACTTAATAGTAATCGCACCCTTTACGCTAGGTCAATCAACAATGACCATACGTACTATGATCTCCTTTGCCATCAATGCCCTTATTATCCTTTCGACCATCCACGCCCAGGATTTCCGCGATGAAGTCGGTGACAAGCTCATGGGACGACGGACAATCCCGATCGTGTGGCCAGAAGGAAGCAGGATCGGCATCTTGGTGATGTTGACCGCCTGGTCAATAGGCCTGTCGTGGGCATGTGGTCTAGCCTCCCCCTTTTCTGTGCCTTTCTGCGCGTGGGCGGTTTTCATTGGCTTGCGTTTCTTCCGGAAGCGGACAGCTGAAGAAGATCAGCGGTCTTATCGCTATTACAATGTGCGCTTCTTTAACATAAAGCACTGCGCAGTCCCAGCTCATCACCACCCATTAGATTTGGCTTGCTGCTGCCCAAGTCGTGCATGTCCCGATTATTGCAACCGCCCTATCACGTTGACTCCGATGTCGCTCGCCGATTCCCACGTCCGACGGCAGCGATGTGGACATCTTCCCATTACTCCACATAACGTGAGATTTAAAGTATATTTATCACTCTCCCGCGTTCTCGCACCCTTCGCCGCTTTGAAAACCTTATAGAATGGATTCGCCCGTGTTACTACCGCCTGCGTCACTTTGCAAATTTGTATTTATAATATTGCATCACACTCTGCTCGTTAATGGACATTGTAATATCAAGTTTAGCTTATCAAATAGTTTTATACGAATTACGGTTTGGGCTTGATCATCATTTACCAGTCCAACATAGCTGCCATGCAGTAAACCTTTTTTCTGTGAGCCCGCGGTCTCGCCCGTGGGGCACTGGCGTTTCCTACATTTCTATGGATCTGACGTAATTAAGTTTCACCACAGGTCTGTGCAGACTCTTGGTGCGTTACGCACGCGTACTGTATGCTTTGAAGACCTCACTCATTTCAAAAACAAAGCCCCGTATCAGCCAAGCTATGATAAATTAGTAAGAAGCGTCCCAACTGATGTAGTGATGATGGCGCCCCGGGTTCAACGTTCAACATCAACGATGTCATCCAGAATAGGACTCGGAAATTGGCACAATCAAAGAGTTACAGTGACTCATATTTACAAGCCACGAATCTCTCGTCGTCCGAGCTTCACACACGGAGATCGCGATGCTGTAAACGAGACCCCGGGATTGGAAAGCATCTTTCAATAGAGAAAGTGTCTTCCTGCCAGCTGCACTCCCCATGGCCTCTCTCGGCGGGCAGCGGCGGCCGCCTCGCGCAGCTGGGGAAAGTGAATTATGCACGAGTCAGGGACAGACCTGTCTCTTCAGGTTCAGTTTGGTAATGGAACGTATCCGCCTACAAAAATTCACCAAGGCACTCAAGATGGCGGGTGTAAAAGTGAGTGGACATTGTGGAGGCTGATGTGAATCTAATTTTTTGCGCAGCGGTACCGCTCATATGCCCAATTTCGGTTGGGGGGTCCCCCGTCTCCAAGGCTGGGTGCCTCGTGCCACGCGAGGCGCTCGTACGCACTTCTGACAAGCCTCATGGCCAGTTGTACTGTACTGTAATCTGTTCTACTCCAAAGCTCCACGCCGCCGGAAACGCCCATGCGTAAAATGCTGCGGTGGCGTTCATCCGCCGAAACTGGTCCGGGATAATGCCGAGCTGGCTTCTGCTGGAAGTGGTGCCTTGGCTTCATCGTAGTGAATAATGTCGACGTAACAGCCCCAAAGTCGGCGGTGCGGATTCAGGAGTCCGATTGTCGCGCCATGGCTCCTAGTCCCCAGCCTGGACAGAAGTTAGCACCCTGATTGATTGCTGTGAACCGGGGATCACGTCGCGAGTATGCGACTGACCCCTGCGCGCGCCTTCAGGTAACGTTATCTCATGCCTCATGCGGAGAACGATTGCCGCAACCATGTCTAGCGATGCCATCCCGGGGCTTGTCGCCCGCATTATAGGCATGATGGAGGACCAGCGGTGGAACGAAAGGTGCACTCGGCCGCGGACGCCGCGGACGCAGACCTTCGGTAGGGGGATCGATGCGGTAGTGGGCTTCCTGGGGCACGCCTGCGCAGATAAAGCGATGGATAGAGTTCCCGTGATACGGGCAAGCAGCACATACAAGTGCACGATGATACGACGACCGAGGCAAGTCGTATGGTGCGTTAGCCTCGCAACCAAAACATCCCACTAGTGCCCAGAAGTTGAGAGCCTGGAATTCAGACGCAGAAAGAAAACGGAGGATCACCGTCCCACTCCGCAATACGCGCTGCAGCGTGCACGTATACCGACGCACATCTGATAGCTGTGCACAAAGCCTGGTGGTACTTGGATGGGCAGCCGGTTCACTTAGCCGAGCTGACCGTTAGACATAACAAGGCATCCTTATGCCCGATCACCCGATTAAATACGGAGCTGGGGCTTGTGCCCGGGCGCTTGTGCCACAGCGGTGGATGAGACTGGGAAAAACCCCCCCCGCTGTCACAGTACCCGGATGTTCGGGAGAACCTTTTCCACTCAGTATTGCGCTCTAGACATCCCGGTCGGCATTTTAATGAGCGGCACTTGCAGGCTGATTCTAGCTACAGTACTGTCAGTAGGATTTTCAGGGCTGGCACGAGTCGGAAATTCAAATTCAAAACGTAGGCGCCAGTCGCGTTTTCAATCTCCGGACGACACAGCTTTCCCCACATCTCTCAGGCTACTATCACTACCAGAGTACCTGTAGTAATCACTTTTTGCCGCAATTTTGGTTTTCTGGACATACTTTCTTCCGACGCTTGCCGGGATGTAGGGCTATCATTAATATTGGTCCGTCGCGGCGGCGTCATAGGCGACTCGTAGCCAGGCCAGAGACAGCACGGTCTTCATCGGCCACCGTGACTTAGTGCCGCGGCAGGACTCTGGATCTTCATTGGGGACAATGAAACTGTCAGCATTGTTTATTTTTCTCTATCCCCGTGGTTATTGCACTGCGCGGCGCCATAACTCCGTCATGGAGCGCTGTCTCTCCGAGACAATTCAAGGCCGTTGAAAATTCTCGCCGATGTTCGTTTCATATATCTCACCCTTACTTTTCCGTGTTTGCGTCATTCTTGGAATGATGGCACCGATTAGATCTTGTAACGTAGTAGCACCTACAACACATGATCCGGCACGACAGGTTGAATTTATTCCATTTTCTAGCAGTCTCTCCAAGTTCCGACAGCGAAGAGCGATTACCGTGACACCTGTCCCGCGGATATCGTTATGCTGGCAGCGTCACGAGAAAAATTCGCTGTTGCAGGTACGGGTGGGTCGCTCGTCAGTCCATTCGTGTATTGTTCACGCTGTGTGCATTGCCCATTAGGTCGCACAGGCCCTGCAAGCAACTTCACTTCCGACCCTTGGTTAGGCTGCCGGCGCTCCACTCGCCCACTGCTCAACAGGTCAGCTGACCGTCCATAACCAAAACGTCGCCGCAATAAATTACCTGGCCTAGCAGGGAAATTTGAACCCGCCCAGAAAGTAGCCTGGTGACAGATGAGGTAGTCGCCAACTGTATCCATAAACGTCCACGCACTACACTAACAGAAATCAGAATTGACATGTTAACTACTTCGATTGGGTCAACTGGCATGACGATTTGTACAGAACGTTTGCGCAGGAAGAGCACAATGGTTGCAGCCGGAGCACACTCACGGTTTGGAGCGACGAGGAAACCGGCAGCCTGACAATCAAGCTGTGATACCGCCACATAAGGGCCAGCGACCCCGACTGGGGTGACAGTGACAGTGTCCGTATCAGAAACCTCATTGGCACGTACTCTCCACCAACCACCCTTGGTCGTCTCCACGCCAGGGATTTGCTCAGCCTGTGAGAAGGGCACACAATGATCAAGGCACCATTAGTGTGACGTGAAGATATAGCCAGATTAATGTGAGAAGGTGCTTCGATCTTGTCTGATCTCCGAAAGGTGCCCAGGCCCGCTGTCCGACGGCCAGTGTTGCCTCAGAGAATCTCAAGGCCACTAGAGAGCGTAACGCAGAACCACAGAGTAATCAAAACCACCACGAGCTCCTCTTTGCGTGAGACGATATTAGGGAGGTGTAATGCCAATACAACGCGATACCCATGGACGCCCTGGGAGATGCTCCACTGGCAGCGGGCTTGCAAGGAGAATAGGAAACCGACAGATAGAATTTGACATAGACGCGACGCGACAGACTAGTAGTCTGATCGGGGCGTAGACAGAACGAGGAATAATATGAAAGGGCCGCAGCGCACGATGGAATAGGGGAAGAGGACCAAGGGGGGATGACAATAGCTACTACCAGTGGATGACGCGGAGAAGCTCATGATTAGATACCAACGGATGACGTAAGCGTAAACTTCGTGTATCAGAACTACACCATGCTGGCCCGACACCTCTCTCCAACGAGCAGTATAGCCACATCGTATCTGCACAGAAATGATGTAGGGTAGTCTTTTTCCGATGCTGATGTACAAGATTGTGAGAGGAGACAATAGGGGGGATTCTACGAGGAAGAGAGGTATGATACGAAGAGTTCTGCATGACGGCGATTCAGAAATAGTCTAATAGACCAAGGATGCTGGAAGCCAACGCGATGCGCCTGGGCGTGGCAGGATGGTTCATGGGGTTGCATATGACGGAAAGGCCCGAGTCGAATCTACACCCGGCGCGTGTCGAACATACAGGAGATCCATCCGGTCCCTGGAGGCGTTCAACCCGATGGCTGGTATCTGCCAGCACTTCAGTGACGTTGCCAATCTGAAAAGTAGTGTCGCATGCATCGTCAATACATTGCCGGAGTCAGCTGCTCCAGGGAACGACTCCGAGTCGGATATGAACCATAGATACTGAATGAGGATTCTGGCGGAAGCGCTTGTCTCACGACGCAACGCAGAAGTCTACTTACGATGACTGATTCCCTCTCTCGATGTGACTAAACGTTTAGTTCGTGGTGTTCATCACCAATGCGTGTTTGATACGCCAAATCGAAGCTACTAGTACTAGTAGGACGGCTATCCACAATCAGTCCCTATCATCACAGTCCTTGGGTCAGACTGTGATTGTAGATGGCTCGAAGTATATCTATCGTTGGGAAGGGAAGCGTGCGAAGTGATGAGGTCTTTGTCATATGCCATGTTTTGCTGTGCGGCTCGGCTCACTGTACCTATAAACCAGGTCAGGGCCCCGTGCGTAGCTACAGTACTCGAGCCAACCGAAGTGATGAGGCAAGAATGTGGGGTAAACCTGGCTATGGCAACACCATGAGGTAAAAGGCTCCTGGAAACAGTCCGTTGAAGGGAGGTTTAGACAATTTGAAGGGAAAATTTGGCTGGAAGAGTCTCAATACTGTAGTTCCTTTTTTTGGCACTTCTTCATTGCATGGTCATGTGACAGACGCCCCGACAGTGGATATAGTTCATCCAAATCGTGGCCGAGCTGGTGGAGGGTCTTGGTGAGAGGTAACTTGAGGATAACGTTACCTTGGGACTGGGGAGAACGAAGTTTTCGAGCCTAGGGTCCCCCAGTCTCAACGCTCAATCCATTCAATGGGCATTGGACTCCTGAGATTGAGAAAAAAGAACTCTAATTCTCGTAGAACTTAATGGTGAATCAACACCCTTTAGTAACCTAACCACCATCACCCGGACTGGTTGAGGAAACGAGTGTTTGCGTCCCCGCGGAAATCGAGTGCTGTACCCTTTTGGCGAAAGGAGGGAAGGAACAGGAAGGTCTCCATCAATTTTGTAGTTGTTGTTCCATCACATAGTATCTTGCTTTTCTCCCGCCCCAGATGGAACTAGCCCTGGGGGTGGAGGGCCCAGATAACAGGGGGCAGGTGTGGCAACGAAAAGTTCACTGACAATCTCCCCCCTTCTTTCCACTGAGCAAGTTCAGTTGAAAGCTGGAAGAAGAGGTCGCGAGCGCGGGTTTGGGCACCCTTACGACATTTTGTTTCTCCGGAATCTGAACGACAACCTCGCACCAAAGCCCAACACACCAACGAGGACGCTTGTGCGGCCCATTTCAATCGGCACTCGGGGTGCCTTGTATATTGGTATTGCGCTTCGTTATGTCACCGTCCCCAGTTCTATATGGTGAAGGAGTGTGTCCACTACCGCAACGCAGGGACGGGATGTCATCTGACGGGGCGCGCTCCTTCGATGTCTCGCTTGGGTATCTCAGAATCGTGCCTCGCATCAAAGCCTCCCCGATGGACGCTATGCCAGCAGAAAAGACGAGGAGCAGGGAGGTGATGCAAAAGTGCGATATCGACTGGCCAATCTGCAGCCATGAACCTGCGCGGGGTGAATCTGAGTACGCAGCGAAACATGGGGCGTTTCATATTTCCTCGCTTACCTGTATCTGTGACGTTGAAGAAGAACGTCATCGTCATCACTACAGGCAAGCAGGATCAGCGCGGTACAATTGGCGGATAGGAAAGTAAGTGGCCGTACCGTCAGTGAGGCTGAGTGCGAGTAGGAAGAGCGCAAACGGCGGCATCCCTAGGTTTGTGTTCAGCGTGGCGAAGGCAACCGAAAGGAATACGAAGGGAGCGAGAATCTTGAAAATCTGTGCCATGTTGAGCTCACGAACTGTCTCTTTGAGGCTCAAACTCACGAGGAGGGCTGCCATCAAGAACGGGCTGAATATCGGGACCAGCCGATACACGGGCTCTAAATAGAATGACCTGAGGTGGCCAAGATGAGTTATTGCGTCCGAGGTAAGGAGAAAGATTCAGGCGTACGATATGGAGGCGACACTGAGCTCTAATCAGTGCTATCAACCCTCCAGCCACTAACAGATTCCACTCACTTTCCGGTGCCGAAGAATCCCACCTGGGCGAAGAACAAGAAAAACAGCGCAATTCTGACGTCATCGCGGTTGAGACACCTGGGATTCCACCTGGACATATACTCGTCATTCGCTGGTGCTCTAGGCTTCACCGTTTCCGGGCGCACAGCCTGTTCGACTCGGGTCCAAAGATACAAAGTCGAACAATACAACAGATAGAAAAGGCCTTCAGCGCGGATGGAGAGGATGACGAAACATGGGCAGAATGTGAGGAAATAAGTGAGTAGGCGCCCCTCAGCCGTCCTAGGAACGGTGAAGAAGAATGGGAGGAGCGAGGCGAATGCTAGACAGGTCACATTCAGGAAAATGTGCATGTGGATGAGGTTCAACGTACCAAAGATTATCCACCCCGCTACTTGACATGAAAGCGGGAGACCAAGCTTGGCTTGGAGGCTTCGCACAGAAGCCGCCGTGACCAAGATGCTAAGGGCGGTAAGCAGCAACTGAAACGTGGTCGAGGGAATAAATACGCTAACACATCAAGCACCATCGGATCCTAGCTCACCTGTATCCGAAAGGTGAGCTTGAAATTGAGATTCGTGGCCCGTGCAGAAGCTACGGCTTCCATCTCTAAGACCCTACGAGTGGCTATCTCGCCAGCGAACAGCATACACACCCCCCCTGCAATTCTACAGCGTGACATTAACAAGGAGAATGACAACGTAAGATGAACCTTTACATGGTACCCAAGCTTTCAGAGGGATCCACGCGAAGCAGTGGGAACACTGCGGTGAGAAGGCACGAGGCTGCCCAAGGCCGGAAGAGCCTGCCTCTGCCTTCAGGCCAAGAGATCAAGGGCCAGACGAGTCCGATGGCGACGAAGCCCATGCTCCAAACCGCACGATGGGTGTATCCGAACTTCAGGTCACTGCTGAGAATCTAATCAGGAGCAGACTGGGCGGGGTGACGTACAACCATGCTCTGCAGCGCGACCACAGCTAAAACTAGCCCCAGAAGGGTACTCGCAATCCACTTTGCATCTATATTGCGACCACGGAAAGCCGACGAGTTCACATAAACTTTTCTTGTTACGTCCTGCCAGAAGAAAATAGGGAATAGGATGTAGATGTGGAGCGTCCACGGCAGCCGTTGAATGAAAAATAGTCCACAAAATCCGACAGCTGTGAGAGCGAAAGCCAACGATATCCATCGCGAAGCAGGGCTGGAGGGAGATGGCTGAGAAGGCGTTAGGATAAACGCCGCGCTGTAAGCGACCCAGCCAGTGTAGGCAAAGGTGACGATGGTGCGAATGAGTGTGCGATCGTACGTCTCAAGGTAGCGGAGTCCGCCAAGTGTCGCTTTGATAAGTTCATACGACTGGCGTCTCGCCTCCTGGAAGTATCCGGATCTGATGAGGCCCTCTATCAAGGATATACGCTGTAACCCCGGATATTCCGAGACAGATGACGGGTGATCGAGGAACCCGTAGGGCCTGTATAAGATGGCATGGGCCTTCTTTAACTCTATAGATTTGTGAGTGTTGGAGCAGAGGGTCTCAGGGTCACATAAGGGTGGCCTTACCATGTTTCACACGATAATGCTCCAGCAAAACCTGCTCTGTGTTAGGCAACGTATAAAAATGATATTCAGATGCCCACCTTGGCATTCACGACACCAGCTTCCGCAACCTCCCTCTTCCCGTACTGCATACTGAGGTACCCATCCTTGGTCGGGTCAACATCAGGGAGGACACCCACCGAGTTGACTGGCCAATGGGTGCCTAGCAAGGCTGACATGAGCGCAGCTACATCCGCCTGCTCTACATCACACCGCACGATGTGCGAGAGCTCCCACGGCGCCGAATAGTCGTCCAATGATTGAGAGAAAGTAGGGTCGCGGGTTGGGCCACGGATACCGGCACCCCACGCAATGAGGGGTGTACGGGTGTTGTCAGGGTCTAAGGGGCTTGAGGTGAGCGTGGGATGCTTGCGGTAAACGGAGAGCAATTACCGCCATCACCATGGTTCCCAATCTTAGACATACCATGGTCAGCAGTGAAGATATAGCTCGTCTCCTGATCTCCGTAGAATCCAGAGATGAGCTGTTCTGTTTCACGAACGATATCATCGACAACACGGATGTTGTTCATGTATTCCTATCTCGTGTGTGAGGGGCACATTTACCCACCGGAGACAGCATGGACATATACTACCTTTGAATGGGGTCTGTAGGAGTGCCCTGTTGTGTCCAAGCCAAGGAGGTGGAGAAAGAAGACTACTTGAGGCGCGCGAAGCTGAGCATCCAATGCCTGGTCCGTCGTGGCGTTGCGAAATAGTAAGTTGAGCTGGTCGAGAACCCAGATGTCGAGTGCCGTAGCGTCTAATAACATGATATAGCTCCTCAATATATGCGCCGCAAGATGACCACACCTTTTGTGAAGTCTTCGTCGTCTTCATGATACGACCACCCCTCAACCCTCCCCGGCGTGGCACCCTGAACAAACATCGGAAGTATATCAGGCGACCCAAACGAAAACGTGTGACTGGACTGGTTGAAGACGGAATCAAAGTCGACCTAAGCGTTCCGTTCCCTTAAGCATCTCTGCGCCGCATTGGGGCACGGAGAAGTCACGTACAGGATTCGTCTTCCATCCCTAGTTCCGTGACGGGTAAGCACGTGCATGCAGTTTCAAAGTTGGGGCCCACCTTCGTTACGGCCGACACGTCCTCGTACATCCCGCCTACCTGGACTGGTTAGAACACGAAGCCTGAGCCGAACATGACACACCAATGATAGCGACGTGCCCAGGCCTGCTTTCCGTTGGCACATGCGTATGCGAGACACCATAGGCGCCTCTATTCTCTACAATATCCCTCAGATAGGGTGCCACGCGCTCCGGGGTGCCTGGCACGATTCGGGACGCATTTGAGCTGAAGACGAAGTCGGCGCGTAGACCATCGCCTGACATTTGAGCGACGCTGCGTCAGTTTCGTTCAACGGTGAGAATTTTAGAATAGCCTGCACCAACTATGAGCACGAGGCGCTTAGTCTGCGCTTGTGGCAACTTGTACTGGCGCATGCCGTGTACAACTGGACTTGTAAAGTAGCAGTCGAAAACGGTCCCGATGTAAACCAAGTGAAAGACGATCCCGAGGGCGAGAAGACGGGCTACAGAGCCCGAGCTTGTTTTCATGGTTGTGTATGAGTTCGGCCTGCTCGGGTGTAGAAGGTGAAGTGCATCAGTAAGGCGCTTAGAGGGTAGCTGTAGCCGGCCAGTTGAAATCATTGACGCGCAACGTCAACATTCCCCAGCACGGGCCGGGGGCGGTTGCTACAGTATCAGTGGTGATGAAGCTAGAGACGACAGCAAGGCAGACTATACTAGCCGCCCAGAAACGGCATAAAACGAGATTGCGAGACCTTTCGTTCCACGAACTCTCAACCCATCTGAAGTAATCCTAACGGGATTCAATAGACATGCAACCCTCAATATCAACGTCACTGGCCCCTCAGGTGGTCAGGTATACCGTACAGAGGTAAGTCCAATGACCAGCCGTGTCTGAGAACATATCAAAATGCTGTCAGCTCGGACGTCTTGTCCGAAAATAGGGTGAATGTTGCGGAGGAGAAGAGCGAGCGTGTTATATGGTACAAGGTGCGGGCGTCCTACATCTAGCTGCATGAACTATTTAGGGAGCTGGTTTTGACAGGAAAGGCTCCTGGCAGACGATGAGATCATAGAACATTTGGTTGTGCGTCCTGACGCTGTGGCCTCGACGTTGTTATTAATCTCATCGCCATCGCAGGATAACGCGAAATCGACTGTGTTGTGGGAGATACATCGGCCTTTGCGCGGGTGGTACATTCGCCTGCGATCGCCTAGCTTTCCACGGAATGTCTTCGTACCCCTCATCCCCGTGCCTCCCAGCTCGCCGTACCATTCTCCTGGCTCGCTCAAGTTTTCCTGCCGTACCAATTCCATAGCTTCGTCAACTACTCTAGCATCTGCGAGTCAGTCTTCTCCATCGCCTCGCGCACCCGGGACATCCCACTCTTCTACAGACTCGGATGCAACGCTCACAGACGTGCCAAGCGGACAGTTTTCCCCGACACATACATACCCCCCCGCACCTACGCCTCCGAGTGTGCTCACGTCGCCGCCTTCTCCGAGTGCCGTACATGCGAAGCTCGACCAGCTCTCTCAACCACGTCTGCGACAGACGCGTTCTGTGGTCTCCCAGTTCATATTGTCAGCACACTCTCATGCTACTCCTGCCTCTGAGGGGCTGCTTTCGCGAGCGCTTCGTTCCCTGAGGAGCAATGCACCCACACATACGAACTCGTTCTCGTTGAGCCCACTCCCGAATGGACCTCCGCCTGCACGTGAGGAGAACGCTGGTCATCACCATATGCACTTCTCACACGCAGTGCCTGGACCGGTTCCTTTGCTCATCTTCCACGACACCACGCCCGTGTTTTCCGTTGGTTCATCGACGGGCGTCTTTGAAGTACATCTCGATGAGGTTGGCAAACTGGGGGTAGATCTTGGGTTTTGGGTTGCCATTGCACTGGCTTATGGCGAATTCCTAGGAGACAGAGAGGTGAGTTGACTGGTCGTCAGCGCTGTACTAAGTTGACATGCTTTCTCAGGGATACCTGGCGGCGGCTGCCGATTAAGGTGGAGACCTTGTGATACCGCTCATCATGGTCGGATGCTGGAAAATTCGACGATGGTATTCTTTTGGAACAGAGAGGCTCATTTTCATTGACTGGTACACTTCCCATTGCCTAAGTCGACATGTACAAAGTCTATATAAAAACCTGGTGATGGACCACTGACGGTCGCTGTTCCGTACCATGACTACTGTACAGTACAGTACCTTGGCACGCGCTCCACCGAAAGTGTTAGACGACGGCACTTGCCGATTTCGAAATGCGCGCGCCAGACCGATGAGGAAATTCGCAATCCTTGTATAAAGTCAAACAGAGTATTCGGACAGAGAGCGCTTGCAAACTAGGAAACGAGTTGCTCAGTCTAATCGAGAGATCTTCTCATATCATAGGACACGTACTGTACGTACAACTTAAGCGCGAGGCAAAGACAACAGCTGTCA
Source organism: Lactifluus subvellereus (assembly GCA_022496195.1). Taxonomy (NCBI): domain Eukaryota; kingdom Fungi; phylum Basidiomycota; class Agaricomycetes; order Russulales; family Russulaceae; genus Lactifluus; species Lactifluus subvellereus. The sequence goes on along the minus strand of WTXC01000005.1, from coordinate 642,233 downwards.
GGGTGCGTGGGAAGGCCATGCCACAAACGCGTTGTAATGAATGTGACCGCGAGTCCGAGTCGCCGCCCCCGCGTCTGCGCTGCACGGCCTCTAAAAAAACCGCCCTCACTCACTACTGGCACGCTCCAGCGACGATGGCCGAGCCAGGTCCTTCAAAATCGCGCATCCTTGCAGCTCTCGATCTTACGGAGGATGACTCTTCACCTTCAACAGAGTCACCACTCCTCACACACATCCTCTCCCAGCAATCTGGTCAGAAGCGCAAGCGAGCCGCGGATTACCCCGACGGGGTAGCCACCCCCATGAATAAGCGACTGCCATACCGAATGCCACGCTCTGAGCTTAATAGGCTGCCCGCGGGCCTCCTGGCGAGTACCCAATCTCCTGGTGAGCATCTCGGTCTACACTGGACCCGGTCGGCCATTAGTAAAACCCATTGCTAGATGCTGTGGTCACTGAGCCAACGCTCACACCCGAGGAACGGTCTGCTCGCGAAACACAAACTCTCATCACAGCCGCGTTCAGATCCACCTCGTCGGACCATCCGTTGGACGGCGAGTTTCAAATCAGGTTTGACATGGAAAGCCCCCTGACCAGGCTAGATTTTGGCGGGGATGACCAAGAGCAACGGCACGTGCACTTTACAAAACTGAATGTCAATCCTGCTCATGTCGTCCCAGGTTGGCGGAGTTTGTCTCTAAATCTATTGATAATCTTGGTCAGGATATGCACGTCAAGGACGGGATGAAATATCTGGGTCTGAAAGAGTCTGTAAAACTCAGCTCGACGTTTTATTTATTTTCATTGATACCGTGCCCTTCGCAAGTGCGAAGGATATCATTCCGGGTATGGAGGTTCGCCTCATCCCGCATCAAATTATCGGCGTTAGTTGGTAAGATTTCCGACGACACCGAGAGGAGAGAGCTAGATCACCGTTCCAGGATGTTAATGCAAGAGAAAGAGGCAAAGTATAAAGGGGGGATTATGGCGTTCGTACCTTCCCGCTTCGTGTTTGTCCGTTTCCTTAACTTTGGTCCGAAGCGACGAAATGGGACTCGGTTGGTTTCTGCACCCTACGCGGGACATCTTGATATCTCCTGATGGTGCCGTCTAGGTAAAACGGTCCAGATGATTGCCACGATGGCCATGAATATGCCCCGTCCAGATGAAACTCACCGTACAACTCTCATTGTCGTTCCAGCCGCACTGTTGTACCAGGTATAATTATATTGTCTGACGCCACCACCCCCTTACTTGCTTGGTTTTTGTAGTGGAAGGAGGAGTTGGAGTCAAAAACAAATGGCATCTTCAGTGCGCAGATTCATCACGGTAAGACGAAGCTGAAGAGTTTGTTCGCGATGCGAGAAAGAGACGTAATGCCCCTTCCTTTTTGGCCATTATCACTAACCTCAACTTGTGAATGAATGGGCAGGTCATCATCACAACGTATCAAACGCTCAACCTTGACTTCGTTATCAAGGATCCCAACGTTGATGTTGATCAAGAGGCTGAATGGTTGGCAGAACATGGGTAAATGCAATCCCATCATTTACCCATATGCTCGCAGCTCGACTGAGTGCTGCACCTATAGCGGCCTGTTGGCACGTATGAAATGGTACCGCGTCGTGCTTGATGAGGCGCAATTCATCCGTAATCGGTGTGTCAATCAGGTTTCATGTCTAGCGACTGAGCTCAATCTGGTGCTGCAGGGCGACTCGGGCTAGTAAAGTCGTTGCCCAACTTCGCTCTAGATACCGTTGGATGTTGACCGGCACACCTGTCACAAACACTCTGTATGTATCTATATTATCTTATGCGTCTGAAAGGCCGATCAAGATACCCCATGATAGGGCGGATCTATACGGACTGATTCGTTTTGGACGCTTTCGCCCATGGAACGATTGGCAATCGTTCAACGAATACATCGTACGCAACTTCCTGAACTTATGGCCATAGTGGGGCTAACAATCTACATGAATGTCGTGCAGAGTAAAGTGCAGGTCCACGACGCGCCGCTGGCCGCCGCACGCGCCCAGGGGATTCTGACGCCCGTTTTGCTGCGACGGACTAAAGATTCGAAGCTTGACGGCAAGCCACTCCTCACGCTTCCGCCGAAAACGATCGATCTCGAGACGCTGCAATTCTCTCCTGAAGAGCGCGAGGTGAATATGCTATTCCTGGACTACGAAACTCCAAGCTTATCTGCTCTGTAGATATACGATGACTTTGAGAAGCAAGCGAAAATCCGCGTCAATAAGTTCATCCGCGAAGGAACGATTATTCAAAAGTGCTCATATATTCACTTTCTTCCCATTTCATATACTTACCGACGGCATAGTCATTCTGCCGTGCTGGTGATGATACTGCGCCTGCGCCAGCTGTGCTGTCACCCTAATCTCATCCTTGTAAGTGTAATGTTATTCTCTGGTCCGTTTCTGGGGATTCATACTTTCTCTCGCCGTATTCGCATACGATAGTGCCAAGCAGACGAGTACGAGGACCCGACATTACTCGTGAGAGGCGAAAGCGACAAGGAACTTGCACGCGCGAGGAGAGTGATGGGCTCGGAGTGGGTCGTGCGATTAAAAAGGAGGTAGGCATCTCATCTCCCGCGATGGCTGTCAACTCAATGAACATGCGTGGGATAGGGCTCTAGCTCGCGCGCGAGCAATCGAGCTTGACTTTACGAATGGTGGGGATGAACAGGACTCCATCTGTCCTGTATGCCACGAGAGTGCGCCAGTTCTCTATCTACACTCCTCAGGCGCATACTGAATATCCGACAAATAGTCTACGATAACAACGGCAGGATTCTGAAATGCGGACACGAAGTCTGTGCAGGTTAGCGTGGGCGGTCGATTCATGTCGAACTTGCGCCATTCATTTAGCATGCCACAGACTGCTTGGAAGACATGAGCCAATCAGCCATTGTCCATGACGGGATCTTCGGCTATGGGGACGAACGACAGAACACTCTAGCAGAGCAAGCATTCGAGGATGCAGCTGCCAAAGGCTTCCGCCCCTGTACGCCGTTCCCTTCCCGTGTTCTCCAAGTGTGACAGGCAGCTAACACGGAACCCAGGTCCGGTGTGTAAGAAAATGAACGACATCAGCCCAAACGCCATCTTCCTCTCTAGCGCCTTCGAGCCCTCGCCCGAGGAGTTACGTATGTTTGCTCGCTCAGAGAAGGAGCGCTCGCGTCCTGCACAGGAAAGGAAGCCCGCGCTACTTTCTTCGAAGCCCAAGCCTGCGCCGCGATCAGCCTCGCGGTCAGAAATAGTCGAATTGAGCTCAGACGAAGAGCTGCCGGACTTTTCCGAAATCTTAGCTGGGTCAAAGAAACAAGGTGCGCCCGAACCCGTGGACACGTGTGAGGGGCTAAATGAGCCTGTAGTGAAAATAAAACTCTCTGAAGATGTGAGCTTCTGTGCAGAGTGCGAATGATAAACGCTCACCCTCTTGCCATTGCAGGAGAAACCGTCGAGGTCAAGCAGTTCCGATACCTCCGACGATGAAAGCGGGAAGGTGAAGCCTGAGAAGCGAAAAGAATCCTCCAAACCCCAGAAAGGCAAGCTACGCGCTACATCCAACGAGACCAAGAAGCCTAGTCAACGCACGGTCGCCAACTGGCGCCGAGATGATGATGCCATGGAACCAAGCGCAAAGATGCTCGCGCTGATCGAGCTGCTCCGCGTTGCCGAGGACGCCGGTGACAAGACGATCGTATACTCTCAATGTGACCCGCCTCCTTTTGCAACCGATAAGCAACGTATTCTCATAATTCACGAACAGGGACATCGATGCTGGACTTGTTGGAGACGCTTTTGGCTCGGTACGGCATCCAGAACTTGCGGTACGACGGGAAGATGAGGAGCGAGGCGCGCGATGCTACACTCACCGCGTTCCGGAAGGCGGGTAGCCCCAGGGTGATCCTGATTAGCACCAAGTGCGGCGGCGTCGGGCTGAATCTTACCATTGCTAATCGGGTAATCAAGTACGCGCGTCTGTTGTTCCTTGCACGCGCGAGCGGGTAGTTCACACGGTTGAATTTCGCAGCATGGATCTTTCGTGGAACTACGCTGCGGAGTCACAGGCGTACGATCGCGTTCACCGTCTTGGGCAAGAAAAGGACGTATTCGTGAAGCGCCTTGTCGTAGAGAATACCATCGAGGAGCGCATGTTGCGGTTGCAGGACGTCAAGATGGGTACGCCCTATTCTTATTTTTTTTATTAGGAAGACCCAAGGACCTGAGTACATCCCTCAGGCTTGGCCGATGCGGCACTCGGCGAAGGTACAGGGGTCAAGCTGCACAAACTCAGTGTTAGGGAGATTAGAGCGGTACGTGTCACCTCGCTCCCATCGCACGCAACACTCGTTCATACGTACCGTTTTAGCTCTTCGGCATGCTGCCTTCACAGCAGAATGCCGCGATACCTCGGCAGAACGACAGGGCGGACGAGTTATAGTACCGACGTTGCTTTGCGCCCCTGCTTTTGTGGCCAAGCGGCCCGTAACCTATCTGTTAACTTTTTACACTACGTATTGGATATCGTATTGCTACTTTTCTACCGTGAATGAGGTAATCTGGATGGATATAACTAGTTTATAGCGTACTAGGAAATAGGGTAAACTATTGTCGTTAAACCGAGCCTTTGCCCCCACCCCGCTTGCTTCGCCCGATTATCCTGCTGAGGAAACCTTTTGGCTCCAGTACAGGCTCGAGAACCTCCAGCTCCACCACCTCTTCAGGCTTCGCCTGCTCGGCAGTGAGATGCCGCCTCTTGTACTCTGCAGGCGACTCGATGTCCGTACCACCTTGCCAGATGCCTCTCCGCGCAGCCCTGCCCCGAGCTAGTAGTCAGCGCCCATTCCGCCCACGAACAAACAAAGAAAAAAATTTGAACAACACACCGTGCCTCAGACTGCGCAGCCAGGTATGCATCCTTTCCCCACTGGCCGTACTCCGCTCCCGCCTTCTCATACACGACGCCCCACCCCGCGCGGACCATCTCGAGCGAGAGATTGCGCGTGGCGCCTATCCGCGGCCACCACAACCACCACCAGCGGCGACGAGGGAGGAGCGGTAGCGCGACGATGCGCTGGTACTGGTCGCGCCGGAGGAGCTGGCATTTGATGCGGCGGCCTTCGATGTTCGCTTTGAGCCACGCGAGCGCCTCGGCAGAGTAGGGCTGCGCCGGACGGCCAAAATGCGCTGCCTTGATATGCCCGTAGTAGAGTAGTACGGCACATCATGATGAGCTTACGAAACGCGATGCGGGATTGACGAGACGGGGGAGATTCGGCGGACCTCTGGAGCGTCCATACCCGCCACGCGGATGTGGATCGTCTTGCCTTGTAGCCCTGCGTTGGTGTGTTCAGAGGGTAGTAGTACGGTGTTTTGAGCGAGTTGCGGGGGCAAGTTTTCGAGATGAGCCGGATAGTACCCAGCGCCACGCCGTCGAGGCACGCACCTCGACGATAACCGGTAGGTATCTGCCTGAACTTGAGCGGCCCGCGCCAGCCAAAACCAGGCGTGTGGTAAAGGCGGAAGTTGTCTGCATCGCCCACGCTGCGCACCGGCACTGATCAGTGTCCACTCCAGGGCTTTTGGGAGGCGAGCTGGCCTGCGGCTCACACGCACCTGGTCACGACGCCCGCGATCCAACGTTTGCGCTTCAGCAGGTTGGGCGTAACCCATTCGGCGTTCTTGATGCGTTTGAAGAAACGGCGATAGATCGAGGATGTCCCGAGCGTAGTCGCAGAACCGAGAAGAAACGCGAGCGCGATGAGGGTGTTGGTCTCGAGTTGCAGAGATGGTTGGCGCTGGGCATCACTGCGGTGACTTGTCTTCCCCTCATCTATGTCGGGTCGGCAACGTTAGCTTGTAGGAAGCGATTTACTACATGCAACAGCCGGCTTGGAGTCCCACTGCAGCAGAAGCGCAGACAGAAGGACACTGGAGGCATACCAACGACAAGGGGCTGCTTCTGGGTGTAGGTTGAGATGACGAGTTTAACTAACCGTTTTTCCGATCCCGACAGGATTCGGGTTTGTTACGAGCTGCGAGGGTCATGCGACGCAGGGCTTGAATGAGCGTGCGACAATTCGAACCGTAACACGCACCCCACGGACACGATCCTATTAGTCCCAACAAGGAAGACATGTAGGCTATGTAAAGGATAGAAGGCCACTGGTACAGGGAACTAGTGTATTATCAAGACCCGACTCGGACGCGGTAACGCGCCACAAACTCAAAGCTAGCAATTTAGCGCTCGTTAGTTGTAAAGAACGTAGAATTGAATTACTGTAACGCGTTTAAGTTAATTCTAGTATGATTCTCGGTACATGCATCCTGTCTGCTATAAAATCCTGCCACTACATGTCTGTGGATCTCACCCCGACTACCTCAGATAACTCCCCAAAGAGCCGTTGTTTTCTTCACAACGTGAACGTGGACGCCCTGGCCTGTGCACTCGTTAGTAGGGAGCATCGAAAGAATCAAATCTGTTTGTGCCCACTGTCACATAACAAGAAATTTACATCAGCCACATCAGTCGCGCACACCGTCCAACGCAGCACAATAAAACTTCCAGGAATGCGGAGAAAGGGCGACGAGCATACAACTCCAGGATGTTAAACGGCTGCGCCAACAACTAGAAATTTCACCTTAGAGAAGTCAAGCGCGAACGTGTCCAAGGGCTGACGGAAGCATTGAGACGGTCGGGGTGTCTGTTGTCTAAGACGATCCAGAGCGATAAGCGCTGACAAGTGAAGGCATCAGATAGACGCGAGCTGGATAGTATAAGAGTTGAGGAGCAACAGCTAAGCAGGATGCAACCAGAATTTAGAGAGGCACGCGAGATAAACTACTCGGAGTTCATATCGAGCATACCGGGGAGTCAACCAGGGATCTGACCCTGACTGAAAATTTATAGGATGCCTTGGGCGCAACGTGCAGGCTTCCCTTTCCCATTCAGTCTGCAATTATATACCACTATAGTATTAGATACCTACAGTGGGATATGAATGCAGGATCATAAAAGAAAAGGCAAATCTACGGGAAACGCAGGTGAGTGTTTCGTTGAGAGTAGAAGGGAGGAAGAGGCAAAACAGAGCAAACCTAAACGAGTAAGTCGAACATTTATTTATTTACCAGGGATGATCACGTGGTCCAACGCTGACGGATTTATTTCGGTAAAAACGGGGACATGGTTCCATGCTCCTCCGAGTCCCCTCCCTCCCCGTGCCACAGACGACCTGTCGCGTACGCTCGCTATCAACTACGCTACAGAGACAGGCAACGCCCAAGACTACGCAGGAAGAGTTTCTCATCGGAAGGCACATTTCAGATGTGTCTTCGATGTCGATAAATACCCTCTCGTATGATCCCAGGCTCGCCTTGATGTCATGTATCCTTCGCTGGTCTGAAATTGTGTAGCGTTGATCGTTGATAGGTCGTCAAATAAAATGCTCGCAGGCGTGCGGGCTGCGGCAGTTCACATCGCACGGAAGGAGGGCGCGATGGGGGAGGAAGAGGCGCGTGATTGTATTGGGCGTATGGAGAAGGAGGAGAGGCTTTACGAGGAGTGCTAGGTTAACAAAAATGCGGGAGGGGCTGTTTCTGTATTAGGCGCAGTATCAGAGTCAAGCAGTGTCCTAGCTTACAGTATTACTATTGCTATCGACAACGCAGACTTGATAGTCGGACGAGCAGCTGGCTAATAGACTGCCATCCACTGGCACTGGCATTGTCTGCCGGATCAGTCAATACTCGCGACGACTTCCAGGCCACTGGCAAGGTACCGTTCTCGTCGCTAGGGCGACATAGCAGACTCGGTTTTATGTTCTTGCCCTAAACTGGACATCAAATCCAGCCTTGATGACAAGTTTTATTTGATGCATACGGCGTTCAGGATACTGTAACTTGATATAAAAAGTTCCTCGTTGACTACTTTGTAGCACTCTTAGGCGCTCGAAGGACCTTTGCAGCTCGTAACCTTCACTGGCATGTCTCTCAGAGCCATTAGACGGAGCACGGGCAGCAATGCGGTTGACTGGATGGTCACCTCCGCCCAGATAGCCTCCGATGTCTCGTCCATGTTGCAGTTCCCACCCACGATGGCAGTGGCGACTGTCCTTCTCGCCATCCTCCAAATCATCGCCGTGAGCAACCAACTCTCTAGCTTGTCCCAAGCCCTCCGCACCACCCTATATGCGCTCACACAACATGCTAGGATATCAAGACCAACCAGCAGGACTGCCTGCGCCTCGCTCAGAGGGCGGCGCGTCTGCTCATGGTGCTCGGGCGGCGCATGGAGGGAAAGTGGGATGATGCGCCCCAGTCGCTCTTGGAGAACATCCGTGAGTTCGAGGTGTGAGTCATGCGTGCGGAGCTGTTGTCCACGGTGACTTGGCTCACTTTATAGTCTCATTTTTTTTGACTTTGTTATACAGCACGCTATTGTCGATTCGCGACTTTATGCTCAAGGCCACGCAGACGACGTGGATCAACAGATTTATGGCAAAGACGAGCATACAAGACGCCCTGTTGCAGTACGACCAGCAGCTGAGGGATGCGGCCATGTCCTTCCAGGTGCGCAGTCAACTTTCTTACTCCCCTTTCCTTGTGGGGTGTGAATCTAAGCGTATGTGAGATCAGGTCGCGTCGTTGATAGAAATACATTATGCCATGAGAGGGGTTTCCTCGAATAACCCGTCAAGAACCACTGACGGAGAAAATATCACAAACCCGATCGAGTCTTTGGAGGCGTTATCCTCTTCTCTGGGAAAATCTACGTTAGAATGCTCCGTCTCAAGTTTCGAGCTCGCGAAGCAATCTCGCGATTACGCTGAATCCACGGTTTCCTCTTTTTCCTTCGTCGAGGCTGACCCGGGTTGTTTGGAACCTGCGATTCCCGTGCCCGCGGAAGAAGAGGAATTCCTTGCAAACATCACCGGAGATGTGGATGAGTTCGGGGTACGATAATGTTGTTCTATATTCCTCCCTACTCTTTGGTTCACGCGAGGCTAGTTCCGCAGATACCACCAATCCGACGTCATCCTCCGCAAGGGAAATCGTAAAGCGGTCGGCTGGTTTGCTGGGACGTCGGAGGCGCAGGCAGGTGGTCAGAAGATGACCATCAAGAGATATGACGGGCAGAAAGACCTTGCTCTGAAGGTGCGTTACACGCGTATCTACTTGGTACAGGTCTCACTTGTCGGCTTATAAACTAGCAATGGGTGAAAGATATCAAGACCTTGAGAAATCTTCAGTCTGTCTTCGCATTCTTGTCCCGTCACGTCAGTCGCTGATGCGCGACGTGGTAGCCATGAAAACCTGCCCCAGATCCTCGGTTATTCTGATGGAAAGGCGCAGACACCTTTCATTTTGTTGGCAAGTGGTACGTGACTTATTTGGGTTTCAGGCATGGAATGCTTTATCGATTCCGGGGCAGTGCAATGCAGTGACCTGGCCTCAGCCATGCGGACAGCCCTGACAACGCAAGGTCTTGCCGACTGCGCTAGCCTGATATTGAAGACGGTCAGTCTGACTATGGACCTGTATACTGCCTGAAGTGTTGATATCTACCTCAGTACCGGGACATTGCCGTCAGTCTACCCGAGTGCCTGTTGACCTTAGCCTGAGCATGCCCTGACATCTCACCAGTCGGCGATAACGCACGCCCAACAACAACTGTCCTTGTCTGAGAACGAGGCTCAGGACTTTATTGACGTACCACTTTTGATGTTCCTCTGCATATCGATCGCTTACCTTCTCTCAGCATGCGACTTATAGTATTGACAGTGACAATAACGTTATTGTCGGTTTGCCGCCACCACGGGAGGGATGGCTCACCGCACGTAGTTATGGCCTCGAAGAATCGCTTGCGGAGCGTGCGCTTCAGGTGAGACTTACGTCGCCTTGCTATGACCGCGGTTGCAGAACTTTGCGGAGTACTTGAAAGAGCTCATGAACGCGGAAGAAACTGCCCTACAAGCTGGATCATCCAAGACTTCGGCTTCTCTCAATGTCTGTCTGACGTCGTGGGCTTTCAGCGCTGTAGTCTGACTTACACATCCCCAGAAATACAAGCAGCTCAAGGGTCTCTTGCATTCTCTACTTCCGCGGCGGCGAGAGGGCCCAGAGCTTTCCCCTGAGCTCGAAGACCTTCTTGATGATGTGGATGAAGATAACCCACTTACACTCCGCTCTCTGCGGGCCCTCAGCATAGAGCAATCGCGACATGACCAAACGTGGCCTGCCCGCGCTCCCGTCGGCGCCCTCGCAACGGGCGATTATGGGTACATCCCCGGAGGTTCGACTAATTTTGCAGACTTCGTACGTCTCGGCAACCTTCTGGATGGCGAGGATGGCAGAGGAATGGAAGTAGTTGGAGAGACGCATGGCACGATGGATGTGCGATCCAGCGGTTTTCACGGCTTCCCGCAGCGCCAGCCCGCCAGCCCTTTCCTCATCCCTGGTGAATTGGAGTGCTGGCCCGTTGCGCTGCCGCCGCGGGGAAGCGCAACGTTGTTCGTACACCACAAGACGGGACTGACTTCCGTCAACAATGCCTGGCAGCTCCTCATCGCTCATGGCGCATCGCTCGCCTCAACCCACGGCGTCAAGCCACAGGACCTCATCCTAGGTATCAAGTTGCCTTTAGCACCCGCCCCAAAATACCGTCCTAACTGTCGACCCATCTACAACAGTGATTCGGTCGTTACGCATCGATGACCACCGAGTCGAGGATTGGCGCCCCTCGCTGTTGCCAGTGCCGGGTTTGGGCCGTCCAACAGCTGGCTTTGGTCCCAATGCAGCCAGCGCCCTCGCGTTCCCGCAGCGCGGCGGGTTCGGGGGCGTGCCTGCATCTCCGCAGCATGGGTTCGGTGCGCAAGCGCCTGCGGTGCCTTCTATCGTGTACCTCGTCACGTCTGCCCGGCCGGAATTTACAGCCTATATCACGGACGACCATATGGGCCGGCCGCGCCCGCGCCCAACGAGTTCCACGTCATGGTGCTTCAGCTGCCGCTCTGGATAGTAAGTCTCGCTGTTTGCTTCACCCAATGGGATAGTTGATGGCATTCTGTCAGTCCGGTAGGATACGTTGACTACATTCAATTAGATGCGGAAGATGTACAGTAGAGTCATAGCCTCGCCGGTGTTGGTCATTAGCGTGGAGAGACTCTGAACGTATTTGAGTGCACGCGTAGGTCAAGTGTGAGCGATGGGGGTCGGACGACTAGTGATTCTCCCTTCCTTATCTACCGTGAGACTGTCCTAGCCTTCATTATCTTATCTAGCTCCGGTGCGGATCTACTCCGGATCTGCCAAGATGTCTGTCATTCTAGCATTAACTTGGTTGCCAGTGTTGGAGACAGAGACGGAGCATTGGGTGGTGACTTTTGCCAGTGGTTGGTTTGGTTCATGACAGCCGGGAGAACTTGAACCGGCGACCGTTCTGAGTACAGTGTCATTGTACAATACCGTGACAGTACAGTACAGTACAGTACAGTACGTAAACCGTGAAAATGTTGCGGCGTCTTGCCGGTCTGTCCTCAACCACGACCTGTGCTCTCCTCCCATCGACGATGGCTCTGAGTGCCGTCCTTGACGCGTCCAAGGCCTCTCTCTACCTTTCCCTGGCATCCATAACGTTCAACCCTACAGCGTGGAACATCGTCGCAAGAAATGGTAAGCCAGCCCTCTCCTTGTCATGGCGGCCAGCGCCGGATATGCCGACCTGACGGACGACGTGTCAGAATACCACAACAAGACCATCACCCGCATTTTCGGCGGCAACGCTTATCTAGGCTGTTACTTCCTCACCGTGTGCATTTTCGGTGCAGGGATATTCCGCGACCACCTGTGTGTACATCTTAAATATTTTTTTCCCTCTACACTCTGTACCTGTCCTGCATCGACTCAGTTGACCGTCCATAGCTACCTGAGCGCGCTCCTAGAGCAGCCGCGTGCGCCCCTTCTGCCCGCCCCGTTTGACGCGCTCGTGCCCATGGTGCTCTTCATCCTCGGCCAGACCTTCGTTGTAACATCGACCTGGGCGCTTGGCATCACGGGCACGTTTCTCGGCGACTATTTCGGCATCCTTATGGATCACCGAGTCGAGGGCTTTCCGTTCAACGTGCTCCGTGACCCCATGTACGTCGGCAGCACGATGTGCTTCGCCGCGACGGCGTTATGGTGCGTGCCATGCTCGCATAGTCTTTGTGGGGGTAGTGTCGTGACATGAGGTTAACGTTTGGCAGGTACGAGCGCCCTGTGGGTCTGCTCGTGACCTTATATGTGTACGTTGTGTATGTCATCGCTCTTAAATTCGAGGGGTGCGTTGCGTCTTCCCATCATAATTGTGCGCGCTTGACTGATGCTGCCAAGGCCATTCACCGACATGATCTACTCTACACGTTCAACGCCCGCCAAAAAATCACTCAAGGAGCTTTGAGCCATATTTCTGGCCCTCAACTGCCGACGACTCGAATATCTTCCCACATAACCCCCCATTTCTTGAGAATCTATTACAGTACCGTATCCCATCTATACTCAATGATAGAAGTTGCAGTAACTCTTCACCTTGGGTTCTTCTATACTTTCATGATAGAGTTGTAGAGAATTGGTAGACGCTAACAATGTCATCCCACAATTTTCTGCAGTCTACGTTAGCCTGCAATCTTGACGCCAGCAAGAATGCGCCGCTCAGTTTTCTATTCTCCACGTAATGGGTCAATGGTAGTTGGGAAGAGACCAGCTTACGCACCTATTAAGAGAGTATGTTTCCCGTGGTGGCGGCGTGAGACGATGGCGTAGCATGATCGGTATGCGCTCCCGAATGTCAGCGGTGATGCCGGCCCACGCCGAACCAGGGCCAAATGCGAATGGCTGTGTTGTGCCTTTGCAGAATGGCGTCGCGAGCAGTTGGAGGGACTCGACATGAGCATTATTCATAGTCTAACGCTCCGTTAGATATATCATAATAGAAAGAAATTTGGTGACACTGACGTCGTTCTCGCCGCCGGTGAGATAGCCAAGCTCCAAGCTCCAGCGCAGACAGTCTTCGCGGTCTTGCTGCGCTGCGGCGAGAAGTAGGCGCAGCCAGTTGTCTATGAATGCGGCGCCGTAGCTACGCGTTGCCCCGAAGTCGACTAGTTCGATCTGCTTGGGTGTTAATGTATGTGTGTAGGAAGGGAAAAGTGCAAGTCCCTCACCTGGCGCGTTGTTGCGTTCCAGAGAAAATTGGACCAGTTGGGATCTGTCTGCATCTCACGGAAGACGAAGAGTTCGCGCAGGCAGAGTTCGATGATACGCGCCGCTATCTTCGTGTATCGCCTTATGTTGGTTGAAGCAGTTTGTGCCGGGCTGAGAAAGGGACGCACCTCGTTGCGGTCCGCCTGAGGAAGACTATGCACTGCCTCTCCACCAACGCTCATGCCGTCTACGTACTCCATAACTAACACCCGATCTGTGCTTCCTTCCCACACCCATGGGACCTTGAAGCGTGCATCGCCGCCGAGCCTCTCTGCGCTTCCAAAGGAGCGCATACACACCGCCTCCCGGGCATAGTTACATTCGTCCGCTAGTTCCTCCTTCATGACCTGTCTCACCGTCAGCACCGTCAGCTCTGCCAAATGACAAAACGGGGAAGGTATAGTACGGTGAGCGTTTTGTCGAGGAACAGCCCGCGCGGGAGCAAGCGCCCCGCCGTCAGCAGTAAGCGAATGTAGCTCAGGTCGCTCGCCACGCTCTCGGCGATGTTCGGGAATTGGATTTTCACCGCGACATGCTCGGGCCGTCCTGTCGGAGAGATATGCGCCGCGAGTGTGGCACTGTGGACCTGCCCGATCGAGGCGGCAGCGAAGGGTATAGGATCGAACTCGGCAAAGGAGGAACGCCACGATTGCCCGAGGGATGACGCCATTACGCTCTGCGACCCGGAAAGTCGGCACCAAAGGTCGGTCGCTTGGGTAAGATTGGGGTGAACATACCTCCATCTGCCGGTGGGGCATGTAGTGCGCGCTGTCCTGCATGCGGCGAAAGACACGGTCTAACTCCGGAGGAAGCACATGCGTATCTGCGAGCCACAGGCGGTTGAGACTTGTGTAAGAAGTCATAGGAGTATAGTCGGACCTTGAATGCTGAGGAACTGCCCAACTTTCAGTGCAGCGCCGCGCATTCGGGTGAGCTTCGACACGAGGCGCGTCAAATTCGCTTCAGTCATCATGAGAGAGGATGACGATCCGGGGGGGTCGGCAGATGTTACTGAACGGCGGAGAAATTCAGAAGCAGCGCCGTAGCCGAGCGATGCTGCGAGACCTGAAACGGCGAACATGAGCTTCAGGAACAGCATCGATTAACAATGTGACTGATACCGCCGTAATGAAAGAGTCGCCCAATGTGAGAAGAAGGCACTTTGGAGGACTGAAGGTGCCGCACTGGCTCGGGCCTAGACACGAGTACCTGCAGAATACAGATTTAAGACTATACAGTAACTCAGAAAGGTTGTCGAGAAGTACGTCAGGTGGAGGAGCCCCGCAGCCCGATGCTGATTGATGCTGAAACAAAGACACATCCCATTCGGACGAGTTGACGTCGGCCTCAAGAATGAGAGAATCTGCAGCGGAAGGTCTACTCTCGATGTTTGATTTGGTGTTCAGCTCTAACGATGCGGATGTAGTCGTTGACGATGCGCCAATGGTCTGGGCAGAGGTTGGGAATTGTTGTACTGTAACGGTTCCTGGCGGTAAAACTGATTTTGTTACTGCTACCTCAAGCTGCCTGAGTGAAGCCTCGTTTGTTTGACGGAGGGAGCTAGCTTGGATGGAGGTTGGCCGAGGAGAGAGAGGATTGCTTGAAGGTGAAACGAGCTCGTCCACACTCTTTACTTCCTGCTTGCTGTCACGCACACTGAAGGAATGTTGCTGGAGATGTGACACGCGAGTCCCTCCTAGCCGTGATGCCTGTGCTGCCCTATATTGCAGTGCATGGTCAAGAATCTCTAGCGCCGAGTGCGCAACGGTCAACCAGTTGAATACTGGTCCTGTCGGCATACACACTCCAAGCTACGCAGATTGTGAGAATGTCAGCTATCACAAATGCAAAGAAAGAATATTAATATTTTACGTGAGGACTGACTGAGACGGGAGAGAACCTCCGCGCGATTGCAGGTAGACAATTGCTGTCTCTTCGTGTGATTTGGGCGGTGGCGTTCAAAGGTCATGTGGTACCCTCATCTTGAGGATTATGTCATCAACCAACTCCAACATCATGTGATCTTCAAATTTTGGACAGCTCTCGATAGTTTGTCCCATCCTTCACTCACAAGACGCACAGGCCCTCAGTCTCTGAGAAAGCTAACCCAGAATTCCTGGCCGAGATCCAATGCGAATACCTCATTCAGAGATAATTGTACTCGCCCTCAGGCTTGCCGAGCTGTATTCTGGACTTAGACACGGCCTTCTGCTTCCGTGTTGATTTGGCTCTTTTGCTGGCAAGTTTCTAGCTGGGTCATCTCGTGAAAACACTTGTGTGTTTTGTTTTATGTATCTTGTTTTCCTGATACTTGGTGCATAGTGCGGATCTATGATCGTGTTGTTGACTCGGAGTCCCATTCACACTGGTCTCGCTTTAACACAAAAGCTTGAAGCAGAACGGAAATTCTTTCGTCACTCCTCTGCATACTGTACTTGAGTGCATGTGGATATATTTCAGCCATGAATTTACGTTTCCGGGACCCTTCATTTACTCACGAGAAACGGTTGCTACCACCTGAACTGGGGGTTACCTCGTCTCGATGCTGTTGCTCTCGTTATTGACGGATGGTGGTGGTAACATCAACTCCTGTCATTGTCCTGTCCCTCTACTTTTATGGGCTAAATCTTTCCTAGCTGTACAGGATTTGATACTATCTTTGGTTGGTGCATAATTTACAGGATGTCTACAATGGGAGTATTACAGTACTCGAGCAATGGTCTAGTGTGCTGGTATATATGAACTACAGCAGGGTGTATGGACGTTCCAGACTGACAAGTTACTGCCCAGTGCTCATCATTTGGCGGTCGTCTTCCGAGCCAGGTTGCCTATGGCCACCGCGCCATCCACCGGTCCTGCCAATATCTCACTTCCACGGGCAATACCAGCATCCCGAAGATTGCTAATTCTGACGTTTCCGAGACTGAGGACGCGTGGTTCGCCAATGCGCTCCTTCAGTGACTCTGCGCGCCGGCGCTGCCCACCTGCCAGACCTTCTGACGTACGCTTGAAAATAGCACGTAGGCCCCGCAGGGAGGACGAGCGCGACGGCACGGCGTCACTTGCGGCGTGTATTGCGGGCTGAGAGGCAAACTCATGCACCCCCGGGTTCATCATTGACGGCGATGATGTGTATGGGATCGACATAGACCCACGAGACGCAATGACGGAGCTTGATGAAGAGGACACACTTGGCAACATGGCAAGGAGATGAGGACTCGTGGCGATACTGTTGTGTTGTGTTGGATTGGTACAGTGTGGAGTCACTGGAGGCGATTCAAGCAATCTAGTGAGTTTGTCCTTGCCATCTTCAAATACGCCAGGCGTCATTGTCACCAGGTGAGAACCAGAAATAAGAGGCGACTGATTAATCTACAGTACTGCGTCGTTCAATCTGTAGCAGCAACAAGTATCATGGGACGCTCACCTCTGGAAGCGGGGGAAGATATCGTGACGCCTGTGGAGTAATAGGAATAGGCTGTCTTCGCAGGATTGCTTTTGGTGGGTGAAGGTGCGTACTGTCTGTACTAGGAGAATCCTGTGCCGATGCGGAGGCCATTTCTGACAGGTCTGGTTCCTGACATAGGAAAGAGCGTTGGCAACCGTCAGAAAAGCCGATGAGGACCCTCACCGTTCTGACCTCCAAAGGGGCGTCTTTAAGCATAGCATCGTCACTGTGCTGCCAACGCGACAGGGTCACAGTCGTTACGTCGAAGTTGACCATCTCACCATCGCTACTCACCGAACCTGACGCTTTCAATGCGTTAACGGATGCAACCGATCCCGAAGACCTTGGCACTGGATAGTTGCCCGTCACTTTTCCTGTTGCAGGGTTATCAACTTGAGAGGCTTCCGCATTCTCCGGTTTTACGGTGGAATGTATGCGGCTGGATGGGTCCGAATTCGAAAACCCATCTTCACGACTGGTAGTTTCTGCACTGGCAAAGAAATTGTTGGACATGACCGTCCATTCCTTCGCAAAGCGGTCAAGATCCCCCATGAGTGCTTTGATCCCTTTTGGTACGATGACAGAAGCACCAGCAGCTGATCGAACTTGTGCCAGTGAATGTCCTGGTGCACTGGCAGAGCTCTCCGGGAGCGATTGCGGAGACCGTTTCCGGATTACCAACGGGCGTTGCAAAGTTTCACGACACGAGGCGCGCGACCGCTGAGCGATGGCAGTTCGTCGAATGGGACGCAGAGGGATGGTGGCCACTGGCGCCGCCACGGGTGGGGGGGACTCGCGGATGCGTGCTTGGGCTTTTGGCCGGCAGTTCTCCTTCCCATTCGAGCTAGTCACCAGTGTTGATTTCTTGCGTGCGAGTACGAGCGTTGGGCCACCACCCACGGGAGGGCTATTTTCAACGCGGGAGAAGGCAGCCAAGGCCGTTGATGCTGGGTGCCTGGGTAGATGTCGCACTGGTGGTGCTGGAGCACCGATATCGGTGCCAGGGTGCTGAACGGGGTTGGTGTCTCCTTGGTCCTTGAAGCGCTTATTTTTAGTTTCTACAGACGCGGGCCCAAGTGGAGCGGGGTAATGGGCTTCAACCCTCCTCCTCTCAAGACTCGGACGAAGTGTGCGTATTGAGGGTGACAATGAGCCCCTCCCCGGCGTGGGACACGAGGCCTGCCCCGATGGCGACGGTATTCTAGACGGTGAACCGGCGCGCCGCGAACCGAACTCGGGTAGATGGAGGTTGCAATTCCAATTCCCAGCGGGGGGCGGGACACTGGCATTGGGTTGCGTGACGGGAGTGTTGTGGAACGATGCCTGTGGTGCTACTAGTAGTGGTGGGTATGGAACACGCCTGGCAATTCTGGAGGTATTGTTCATCGCTGCACGCCTAGAGCTGATACTAGACAATAGGTGTGGTGTAGGAAGCATTGATTTACGCTGCTGGTGGGAACTTGAAGACAGAGTCATAGGCGTTTCACGAGAAGACCACAACCCGGGCCCGGGCCGAACACTGCATAAATATTTGATGGCAAACCACATTGGTATGCAGAACAAATGAAAGAAGGTCACCAGGCCCTCTATGCATCATGCATCATTGTCTGCTATTGTGCATCAGGAAAACAGCTAGTTTTCTTAATGGCACTTGAGGCTGCTTATCACAACTTGACAAAAGTTCTAAGTAGCATTAAGCTCCAAGCTCACCAAGCATAACCTACTTGATAAGCCAAGTCTTCCTATGAATTTGACTTACTCAGCTTGTTATCCAGCTTATTCTAAGTCAGTCTCAATCAAGCCAGAGTCCAGGCAATTTTGGAAGTTAAAGTAAGCAGCTCAAGTCACAAACTGAAGCATCAGTCAGCAGTTCAAACACTCTAGAGTATCACATAGAGTATGAATCACAGTAAAAAGGAGAACTTCTATCTTATCACATTAGGATCATGTGCTAACTTTTTTATCACCCTTGCCATGTGAGCATGATCCTGCTTTTCACTCTTGACTATTCCTGACTGCTTATGCATCTCTATAGCCTTCTCATACATCTCCTTTGCCTGCCCTAGCTTATCCAGCTTCTCATACACAATGCCCAAGCTCTTGTAATCATTCCCTTGCCCAACTTTGTCATTGGCCTTCTGATGAGCCATCAAAGCTTGCATGTATAATTCCTCTGCCTTGCCAAGGCTTCCCCTTCTCCTTTCTATGTCCCCTAGATTATTCAAGGCATTTCCTTGGCCAATGCTATCATTGGCTCTCTTGTAGTTTTCTAGGGCATTTTGAAACATCTCTGATGCCTCATTGATATTTTTCTGGGAGTAATAAATGCTACCCAGAAGTCTTTGACAGTTTGCTTTTCCAAGGCTGTTATTTGTAGCCTCATATAGTTTTAAAGCATCATTATATTGATTTATGGCCTGGGGTGTATCTCCCTGTCTATAATATATGCCACCTAAGCCCTTGAGGTCATTGGCCTGGCCCAGCTTGTCGAATGCTTTTTTGTGACACCCCAAAGCCTCTGTGTAATGTGCCTTTGCTTCTAGAAGCTTATCCTGCTTTCTTAAAAGGTCTCCAAGGTGGCTGAGGGTATTTCCTCTTCCAAGGTCATCTTTGGCCTGAGTATGAAGATGTAGGGCCTCTTTATATGCCTTTTCAGCAGCAGTTATATCATCTAATCTCTGATAAACATCTGCTAAGCTGGATATATCATTGGCCTGGCCAACAATATCATTCACAGCCTTGTAAAGGTCTAGAGCTTGTTCAAGGTAATCCCTGGCAAGGCTTATATTATTCACCCTAAGATAGATATGGGCAAGGCCTTTCAAGCTATTTGCTTGTCCCAATTGGTCAAGGTTCTCTTTATGAAGTGCCAAGCTTTTTTCATAATGTGAGCAAGACTTCTCCAAATTGCCAAGCTTTCTATATGTGTCTCCAAGATGCATTAAGGCATTGGCTTGACCACATGTATTTTGGGCCTGCACATTAAGGTCATATGCATTTTGATAGCTTGTCTTTGCCTCCTCCACCTTGTCACATCTGTAAAGAACATCACCAAGGTGGCAATAGTCATTGGCCTGCCCTATAACATCCTGGGCATTTTGATGCAAGCTAAGAGCCCCTTGAAAACACTCTCGTGCAAGGTCCACCTTGTCATCACCAAGGCAGATGGACCCAAGGGATGTCCAACAATCACCCAGGGTCTCATCCGAGAGGCCATGTATTTGAATGGCAGACTTGATGATGACATCCGAGAAGTTCCCAATGTAAGAGCAGAATTGGGTGTAGGCAATGATGGCTTCAATGACAGGGATGACCTCCGTCAGCGGGGTCCAGGTAAGAGACTTATGCAGCACAGATTCCATGTTGTTCATTTCCATGGTCATCCTCTTGAATAGGTCTTGATTGAGGCTATCATATCCATGAGACGCGAGGGTCACATAGTAGTCCCTCAGAGCTTGTCGGTCCCTAGGGGCGACAGGCGCATGTTTCTCGCAGTAGAACTGCACTAGCGAGTTCACCTGGACCCTCTTGTCCGCAGCGCGAACGGCAAGGCTACACTTCAGAAGTGTGTCAAGGCCCCGTGAGATATCAGAAATATCGGGGAACAGACGCTGGAATTCGAGCGAAGGAGATGCAGGCATCCCGTCCGGTAAAAGGCCGAGGATACCCAGAAGTCGACCCGACGACGGGTCTGTAGCCATTCGGCTACTTTCTAGGGAAAGCGCGATGGAGAATTCTAAACTTGACAATTTGTCCCCTTTTTCCTTCTCCACCGCTGCTATGTTCTCCCTCTGCCAACGTTCCCAAAGCGTCTCTGCGGTGGACACTTCTGCAAGACTGGCCAGAAGGGTAACGGCAAGGGGCAGACAATCAACAGCGTGTATGAGTTTCTCTGCCCATTCGTCGCAGGTGCCAGCGAGGCTTTCCCAGGTCCGCTTCGCGGCATCGCGCCCAAAATTTGTAAGGGGAGGTAACATAGGCAACGTCCACGCGGTTTCCTTCGGTCTCTCTCCGCCGCGCATCGTAATGAGGACGGTAACGGAAGGAAGTGTAGTGATCGCCGAGAGCAGAAGCTCGACGGCTCTTCTCCCTGGGCCGGGCTGGTCCCAGGGTGACTCGAAGTTGTCCAGGCATAGGATGCACGTCTCGGAGGCCAAGGCAGAGAACACACGGGGCTCGAGCCCCACGAAGTAGCTGTCGGATGTCGTTTCGGGTTGAAGTAGGGAGAGCGAATTCGCCAGAGCAGCGAGCAGCGAATCTCGCGACTTGAGCGACTCGCAGTGGATAAGGTAACGCGAGTTGCCGAAGTGGGACACGACTTGGTCGTGTGTGAGCACGGCATGTGCGAATGTGGTCTTGCCCACACCGCCAGGGCCCAATATTGCGACGCGTACAGGAGATGCAGATGAAAAGATCAGATCCACGATCGTCTTCAGCTCGGCGTCGCGCCCGAAAAAGACTTGTGGTCGGACAGGGCGAGAAAATGACCTATAAGAGGTCAGAGGAGGAAAGGACAAGTGATGAAGCAAAAACCTACAGCACGGAGCTGGAGCCGACCGACATCAGATGGACATACGGGCTAAGCGGGGTCACCGGCTCGGACACTTGAGGCTGAGGAAAAGGCACGTGGTGGGGAAGAGCTGATTGAGGTTCTTCGACGTTAACGAATAGTGTCGGCACCCGCACGGGCACGGGCACGGATGTGAGCTTAGGCTGTGCTTTTTCCGCAAAGAGCTGTTGAAACCGGATATCCACCAACATAGCAGCCTGATAATGTCCTAAGTCACACTGGACCGTTCACAACGTCAGTAAAAAAAAAAAAGCTCACCACAAACCGATCAAATATCCTATTCATCTGGCGGTCACATTTCTGTATCTCCCTGATCACGTCGTTACGAGTGAGGCCCTTCTTAAATTGCTCAAACTTTGTTTTTCCTCGGCAACGAGACAGTACTTGGGCCAGTCTTCCGAACTCGCTACGAAAAGCAAAACGGATGGGCGACGACGATGAGGCACAAGGATGGCAACAAAAGAAGAAAACGCTATCCGTACCTCTCAAGTTCCGTTATGATGCTAACAAAATCCTTGGGAAACGTCTCCTTGTCGCACAGCCCATGGCGCTGGCACGACGCACTAAAGTGCTTGACAAGCTCGACGACCTTTACGACGTTATACATGACCTCTTCCCACGTGTCGCGATAGAGGTCGACTTCCTAGTGATATGATGGCATTAACTCGATGCTCCCGGATAGAAGTAACCAATCCAAGCAAGATAGATACGAACCCCCTTGATCCTGACGATCTGCAGGAAGACGCCCGCGACCGCTCCCATGTAGGGTACGGTCGAAGCCATACTGGCAGCCTCCGTGAGCACGAGGATAGCCAGATCGAACACTCCCATCTTCACATCTGATCGTGTTGTGGGTTGGAAGATATCTAGATCTTTAGTGACAGCTGAGAAACAAGTAAATCAGTAGACCGATCACGACGTTTTTTGTTCATCAAAAAAAAAAAAAAAGTACCTGCGGACGATTTTCCTGGCGTTGGAGTACGGTCTGGGGAGCGGGTAGACCTGCGCAAGCGGCCAAAAAACTTGGGCGAGTTGGATGCAGATGATACACTCATGGTTGTTCTTGTAAAAGGGTTTATGTTGAATATTCCGACGACCTGGTCGTTCGAGTCATGGGCACCCAAAATTCCCACGGCCCCCGATGTGCCCAGCCTTCCGTCCCGTTTTCATCGGTTATAAGTCAATTGTAAATTATACACAAAGTGCGCCTATATATAAATACTGCTGGGGGCCTGTCATCAGATGCCGGTGGTTGGTGTTGGAGTATGTAGAGTGCTCTCTATCTGTGCTACACAGGAGGTAAAAGAGAGGACAAAAGAGAGAACCACATCAATGATATACACAAAGAGCAAATTGTCGTGTCCGGTTCGTGATGAGGAATGTGCGTGTGGAGTTCATGGGTCAGTTGGAGGTACTGGTGCTGAAGAGGGAGAAAGTCGGGAAGGGTATCGAAAAGTGGGGGCGATAAATGTGTATGTTACGTGCATGCAAGGCAAAGTGATGAAACGAAACCAAGCTGGAGGGGAGAGAAATGTAGGCCAAGAATTACAATCCAACGCGCTAGATCCGGAGTTCGCGGAACCCGCGCACGTCTACCCGCCCTGTCCCATTCCGCGTCCATTCCCCTTGCACCTCCGCATGGGGGTCTGGCCCTTTAGCGGTGGCGTTGGCGGCACGGAATCGACCACCGGGGATCACTATCTTCCCTGCGCTGCGGCGACGCCGGGGCAGCCCCGCAGCCTTGCGCTCTCTCTTCGTCAAACGCAGTGGAACGGGGGCCGGAACTGGGGGTGGTGATGGCGACGGAGACGGAGACGAAATAGGGCTCAGAGAGCCCGTCTCGGACAGCGCCGGCGTGTCCGCATCGTCCGCGTCTGCATCGCCATTATCACCATCCACATCTACATCAGCATCCATATCTGCGTCCACGTCCACGTCTTGCGGGGGGGGTACGAACCCGCGCATTGTCCCGCGACGCGTGCGCTTTGCGACGCTCGTGCTCGTGGCGGACACTTCGGACGACCCAGACGACTCATCAAACGAGCGTTTCGGAGAGCGATGCTCACGCTCGCGTGCGAATAGCCCCGGCGGTAGCGATGGTGGTGCTGGAGGTGACGATGACCTCGAGCTAGGGAGAGGGATATCCGCGGGTGATAGAAGGGCCACCACAGGGACAGCGGTGGAGGAAGACACGGATTGCCGGAACGACCGAGAGCTTCGCCGCGGACGCGAAAGAGGCTTCGGTGCCGAGACGGGCACGGGGGGGAGCTTGGCATTGGAGATAGTGCCTGCACGAGTACGGGCCTTGTTTGTGGGTTTAGAGGAGGGTTTGGGAGCCGGGGGAATGTCCTGTGACGTTCTATCTGAGGGGAGCTCGCATACGTTGGGCAGGCCAGAGTGCGGCCCTCGGAGGTTGCGGATTGAGGAGAAGTGTTCCCAATCGTGATAGCTATAAACGTAGCGTGTCAATTATTATGGATGAGGGCGACGGAAGACGATGGGAGAAGCTCACGCCACGTAAACCGTTGGCGTCTCGGCGTCCTTGTCGTCGTGGTCATCCTTATACATCGCTACATTATCTGCGTGTGCCTTCTCCCTCTCTACCCGCTTGCTCTCTCGCCGTGCTGCACGCCTAGACCGATCGTTCATGAGAGGTTCCCGCTCGATGAGGGTTGTAGCTAAGGATGACGATGACGACGCGGCCGTGTCCATTATGGCCGCTGCTGCAGGATCCCATCCGGCGGCCCATTCGATGAGATAAACCAGACCAGGTTGGATGACCTTAACATTGCACTTCTTCATATGTGCAAACGCGGAGAGTTCGAGATGGCCACCATAGGTAGCTGAGAATGATGAAGACGTGTGGGCGCTCGAGGAAACTAATAATAGAACAAATGGGGCGTGGCGTACCAGGTTGACGCATGAGAGAAAGGTGAACGTCTAAGCCGCGTTCGTCATCGACAAAGGGGGCATAGCGAAGACTATATGACTGGATCCAATCGCAAATGTCCTTTCGTAGCTGGAGATGGCGAGACTCGGTGCCGTACAATTGGTCAGAAAGAGCGCGGAAGAGGCAATTTCCGTCGCCGGTCGTGTCGGCCGCGTAGAGGCCGAGCTGACGGAGTTGTTCCGTGAGCTGCTGTGTGTTTGTTTCTGGGTCGGAGAGGAGCTGGTAAGGATAAAAGTATAATGAAAGGAAAAAGAAAGCACGTGAGGGGGATGCGGGGTTTGGAGAAGTAAGAGGAGAAGATCAGGACAAATGTTAAAGGAGAAAAGTGACGATAGGAGACTCGCCTTGCCCTTGCTAGAGCGGGTCGTGCGCGAGCGCACTGAAAGCACGTTGGCACCATCAGTAACCATGACCAAACTTGCTCAAAGACAAGCACGCCGTCGGGCGAGAAAGAACCAAACCTACATGGTAAAACAGCTTTTTGACCACGCCTGTGACTCCTAGGAGGGCCCATGTGGAGAGATGAAGGGGTAATAATAAGAATAATAGGATTGTTGCTGGTTGGCCGTGCCGGGGTTCGGGGCTCATTGACATGACTTGATGCCCCATGTCTTTTCGGGGTCCATATTCCTAGAATGAGACCCCGGATCCACCTATCCCAATTCATTCAGTAAGTTACGCAGTCAATCGGATATCTCCACGGCTTTCCATCTATCATCACATCATCGCCATGGTCGTTGTTGACGAGAAATCGATGCTCCCACCACCACCACCATACGCCCGTTCTCGCGCTCGCCCAAATGTTCCTGAACCCCTCCATCCACCCCCATTCTCTACCGCCTCTCGCTCATTGGCAACCCTTTCCGACTTGCCCTCCCACCTCCTCTTGCACATCGTACACCGGTCATTCCCACAGGCACCAGACAAGAGCTATAACAAGCTAGAGAGACAGAGGAAGACGCTCCACTGGCTCACGACGTCTCTAAGGCTCGTTAATCGTACCTTCTATGTGGGTAAGCTCCTTCATTTCTTTTCTACGCAGTCCCTTCTTCCGTGATAGAGGCAGGAGCGGATGTCTTCTGCTCCACCCTGATCGCACCCTCTTCTTTATCTCGCGCCTTTCCCGTCCACACCCTGAACAAAGTGCTTCCTCTAGCCTGTATGCATGTGCTCCGATCGACCTACCTCCCTGCCTACGCCTCCCTCATCCGGCCCCCTTACACCTCCGATCCCTTTCCACTTGCGCATGCTCCATCCTCCGATGCGTGCACGCCGCTCAACCGCAGCCGCGAGACGGCCGTGCTAGACCTCTTCATCGCGCTCAAGGTGCGCGATGATGTCTGGGCAGACGAGACCGAGCTGCACCTCGGCCAGCCGGAGGCCTTCCGCGACCTGTTCGATCTCATGCAACCCCGTGCCCGCCTCGAGGACCTCCTCTGCGCCTACCTCACTCCTGCGCGCGTCGACCTCACCGCATACAGCGTTACTTTCGCCTCTAGGCGCGTCGGCGTCGTCGGCCCATCACGACGGACGATTGTCGAAGTTGAGCGGACGAGGGACGAGAGCCTTGAGGCAGCAGCCAAGCGCCTTGCGAGGAAACTCAAGGAGTACTTCGCAGCAAGGCGATGATGTCCTCTCTTACTGACTTGAACTACATGACTCTTGAGTATCCATATATTCTTATGTATGAGTATACGCCGTCCCATTATGGTCCTTCGGTACTAACGGATATCGGAGATGGACGCCACTACTGTACAGTGTTAGATAGCGGGGAAGATAGCATGATACAGGATGCACGCAACATTAAAAGTGTCTCAAATAAGTCTACTCTCTGGTCATTACTTGAGTCATCACAAAAGGCAGAATTCATTCCCTGGTTCAAGGATGCCCTTCAGTTCGTCAGGCCACGCTGTGTGCCACACACATACCGTAATTCAGACTGGTATTCCACTTCCGTCCATATACGTCTGGCGTGATCCCACTAGCAAACGATTGTCCGGGCCCAGCGTCCGTCGTCAGGACTGTTCAGTCCCTCCACGATCAATTACCCCTATTTGGGTTTACGTACATATCGAACTTCTTTACGTGTAAGTTAAGTAACCCGTGGTCGTGGTCATAAGCGCCACGTCGTCGGACTGCGACCAGGTCTCATGCGGATACGCCATGCATGATACTCAGCCACCGGCAAGTAGCACAGTAGCCGAATGGTTTGAATTTCTCATCGTCGTCGTCGTCATCAGCCTAGGCTGCTGATATCTCCACTAAGAAACTCTGGAACATCGATGTGAAAAGATGACCTTGGCTAGCCTGAGGAACCGGGAGGGACCAGCTGATATGAACTGATTAGACCTAGTCGGATCACAAGCTTCGAGGTGGCCAACGTATCTCAGAGCGGTTTTTTATGGGGATGCAAGGAAGCAAAATGGTAGCGATAAGGCTAGAGATGACGCGTCAACTAAAAGAGGTAAATTATGGCATAAATTATGGCATAAGCGAAGCGAACAACACTGAAGCCAGATACTGTAGTGCGTGAAAATGGTCCCTACAGTAAATATACAACAAGGAGTTATCTGAAACAAAAGAATCAAAGCGTTGCACAGTACAGTACTTATTGTTTTTCACCGCTACCTATGGAGCTATCTAATCTGAAATGAGATGGTAGCGGCACGCGGAAATCCCGTGTGGTACTGGCCCGCAACCTCTGGTCCTATCCAAGACTCCAAGTCATCCAACTGAACTCACCCCTCCCACCTGACCAGTCTCCCTCTCCACCTGACCCCAGATTTCAAATCTGCAAGTGCACGCGGCAATGCCTGGCAGCCCGCAGTCCTCTGCTCCCGGTGTGCAGTGTGAACATATCAGACTGACATGATATGGCTCTGCCAGTGGACTGCGGCAGCCTGAGCTGTCCGAGCCATGTCCGTAGTAGTTGGAATCGCTGTCCCCAACTGGCACCCTAAACTGCCGCACCTTTGATGCCGCACGTAGTGTAATTACTCTAGATCCCGTGCCAGACTGTGATACCTCCAACTAGCATTGTGTGCAGTGGCAAAAAAGGCGCAAAGTTCATCGTAGTAACCTAGATATCACGAGAACCACGGTGACCTTACCTCGGCATGCTGTCGGGGAGAACCTGTCTGGGTGTGATGCAGAGCTGGACGCGCACTCAGTAGAAGAAAGAGGACCGTTCCGATGTAATGCTCCCAGTCGGTCAACCACATGCAACTAACGCACACACGACCATGGTGGGGTCATCCCAGATCCGAGTCCAATAGACTGGGCCGCAGCGATTACGAGTAAACTCGGGAGAATAGACGAGCCTCCGAGTTGTCCTCTCCTCAGTTTGGCCGGCCTAAGCTCCAAAGCGTCGAGCAAGAAAATCAATATGGTACCGGTTTCCCAGAAGTGGCGCTTTCTGTCTGTTGGACATCGCCCAGCCACGCCCCAGGGGCCAGGGGGACGCAGCGTCGGTGCGCATCCTGTGTGATCAGTGAGCAAAAGTAGCTGGGAGGCACTGGACACGACCTGGGTGTGAAATGCCAACATACCCCTGTAGTATAGTATTGCGCCAGGCCGTCCTGGAGGCACACACGCAGACGGTCACCCTGGTTCACCACGTTGACGTCAAATAACTCGCTTCTCAACTGAACGAAGCACTAGAGGAGAAAATGTAAATATGTAATTGCATGCCCAGTCGCAGTCAAATTGTCTCGTAGCCACAAACGAATAAGCCCTAGTTCTGTCTGCGATCGAGGATGGTCGTTGGGTCCGTGGACCAAACGCCGTCTGCAGAAGCCAGCGCTGCGCCAGCGCCGGGGACGCCTATTAGCACTGGCACCCCATTCGGGCCCCCTCGCTCACCCAGCGATCAAAAGACACCTCACCCATCGTAGCTTACACTGGCATGCGTCCGCAGTTGCTGTGATCGTGGGGAATAATTGGGCTCCGCCTGCCTCCGGTCCCCCGCTGTGGACTGCAACGCGTCCTCAAGCTCCTCGTCCCCCCACAGCACCTCGTGCTCCCTCGAGTCGTTCACGACCGCATCCTCATCCTCTGCCTCCGCCTGGGCCCGGTCCTTCCAAGGGCGCCGCCCACCGCGCGTACCAACGGGTGGCCTCTCCCGCGCGCCAGCGCAAAAGTCAGGAGTATCCCCTCTCTCCAAACCTACGGCAGGCGTGTCACGGTCCTGCTCTGTGCCGAACCCGAGCCCTTCCCACTCGTCCTCAAAGTAGGCCTCCTCCTTGTCCTCCTCCCTCTGCCTCTTCAGCTCCTCCTCCACATATACCCACCGCCACAGTCGATTCGGGTGCAGTGCTGGAAGGCGCGACAGGGCAAGTTGTAGCGTCTCGCCTCCGGGGCCCAGGCGCCCATCCAGCTTGCGGAGCGCGGCACGCGCATCGTCGATGGACTGGAGATGCAAGAATGCACTACGCGGGTCTTGGCGCTGTTCCTTGCGAAACGGTGGCACTACATTTCTCGGTCAAGGCGTGGGCGGGAAGAAGAGGGGGTGTGGGAGACGCACGGATCGTCGCGCTGACGATGTTAGGGATATCGTATGCCCACTGGAGGAGCGTAGGTCGGGTATGGGACGCGGGCCACCCGGAGATGTGCACGACGCGGTATGCAGGGCCGATGTAAAACACCCAAGGCGCAAAGTCGACATCGAGCAGACGATCCATGTAGCGGAAGCCGTACGCCGCACCATGACGTGCAGCACGTAGTGCCTCTTCCGTGTTTGCAAATTCGACGTGCGCGAACCCACTCGTGGCTGTACCGCCGTGAAGTAGGGATTCGGTAAGGCGTATTTGAGAAAGGAAGACTTCGTACGTACTTGTGCGGACTTCAACGACACAACCGAGTCGGCTCCAGAAGTTGGTGAGTGCCGTGCGAGAGATATCGGTAGGCAGCCTGCCGATCCAGAGCACACGCGATGGCCCATATGAGCCTTTCCATCTGGGCACAGTCCGTTTGAGTTCTTCGACAACGGCACTAGACGTTGCGGAATCCAGCGTTTTCCCCAGCTCTGGGGCGTGTTCTGCTGACAGCCCATGCGACAAGCCGTACGGGCGGTTCGCAGCGAGCTCGAGGCGTAAGGTTTGTCCTCGGACGGTGATGGGTATGCGTCTATGAACACGCAAAATATGCTCGACACGATCGTCGCTCGCATACATGAAATATGCGTATTTTGAGTCGGGGCCTACAAGTCCGCTTAGTGACACCGCTAGGGAGATGATAGCGAGGCACCTACGCATGACGAATCCCTCGTACTTGCCAAACGGCGCCAGTGCCTCCCATAATTCCTCTCGTGTAGCATCCTGGGGGAAGTTCGAGACAAAAATTGCCCCGCGGGCATCACCCCGCTCTGCTGCCCCCACGTGAGACGTGCTGCCCTGCCACGCAATGTCCGCGCTCGGTGTGTCGTGGTTGCGGACGCTGACGCTCGCTTCGCGAGTAGACTTCCGGAACACGATGATCTCCTGCCCGCGCACACGTAGCAGCTGCTCGGCGTATGCATGCAAGGTGCGCTTGACCCCATGCGCATCCGCGAAAACAACGTCCGCGCGCGTTCCGCCCGGGCGTACGATGATGCGCGTCACTTCACCGAAACGCTGGAAGATCGGGCGGATGTCTGTCTTGACGGTATTCCGCGGCAAATCGGCGAGCGTGATGGTCGTCGAGGAGTCTGTCTCGACCACTTCCTCTCGTTTTTGCGGCCCGACTATGGGCGTGACGGGGAGGAGGAGGCTCGGCGGGAAGGTCGGTGGGATAAGGAGGGGCCGCAGAGTGCGCGAGCGGGTGGCGGGAGTGCGCGAGCGACTTGTCCTGGCCAGTGCTGCCTCGTCTCGAGGCGCATCGGACAGGGCGTGGTTGTCTGACTTTTCCTCGGCAAGTGGGCCATCTGTTTCCGGAGTGGATGAAGATGCTTTGGGAAACGAGGAGGGACCTTGAGAACTATCGCGCGACGGAGCTTCTTCGCGGAGGTCGAGAGACGTGGAGAATGATCGCCTGGGGGCTACATGGAAAGGCCACGGACGGTGAGGAGGGCAGGAATGATACCCCGTGATGGCGCGCCGTAGCATTAGCCCGTTAGTAGCTGCCCTGCCCTACCTTTACTTTACTGGTCACTACTGCCCTCGCTTAACACGTGGTACGCCACCAAGAGTTGGAAATAGGATCACTTCAAGTTCACCGTGACTACGATACGTACTACTATGTGCCAAGCTAACACTCGACCCTGCTCAGCGATCGGCGGCGATACGTCGAACACCGTTCAGGATCAAATTAACCCGTTCACAGTGTAATGCTCATCTCCGCACACGCGCAAAAGAAAATTGTGAACATCGCCGCGCTTCTGGTCTGATTCGCGCTGTCCCACCCACCGGCGCAGTTGGCGCGCTCTCTACGCCGCAGGGTCTCTTATCATCGGTGCATCAGCTTTCAGGATCTCTTCTCTGGCGAATATTCCTTAGCATTAGTGGTTATTCGAGGGCAGCGTCCGAATCGGACTGAGGAACAATCAATGACACGGCCCCCAATCGTCTTCACGGGTATGACAACGCTCGGCATCTTATCTCCGAGCCGGAACGCCAGGTACGGCACGACACGTATTTGACAAGGACCAAACTCCTGTACATGTGGACTCTCGTTGATAAATCATCTCCATGATTGCTCGACTGAAGCATGACGGGGGAAGGGCCGAGACCGACTCGGAGACACCTCCCGATCGCGGGCCCAGTCACAAGTGAACAACTCCACGGCCAGGATATCTATAACGCAATCCGCAAGCCTCGCAAAATCGTAGGGTACATCGACTGAAGCTGAGACCACCCTGCATGAATTTGGGGCGTCCTCAGAAAGGTGAAATTATGAGGTCTAGACAAGCTCGGATGTACAGGACTTCCAACAGGAGTATCATCGGCACTGATATATTGGTTAATTCTACCGCCTATGACCCGAGTGATAAAGGAAAAAAGTACAGGCCCAGTCTCTCTCCTCACAGATTTCGAAACGCAAAGCAAGTTATATCTATGTCATCAACAATGGTTACTATATCCCAATCGTTCAGATCCTCAAGCAATAACTAAGGAGTCACTAAAAGGAGTACAAACAAGCTGGTACATATGCAGGTATATATACCTGTCCACAAGTATTGTATGGACGGTGTGTGGCTGATCCGAGGCGATTTATAAACACAGCAGCGCCTGTGCGAGGAGGGTCTAAAGTCGCTTATCCTCGTCCAGTGCCTCGAGCGCCGCGTTGGTGCGCATATGCAGGTCATTCTAAAGTGATCAGTGAGCAAAAGCGGCAGGGAAGCATCGGGCACGACATTGGGTCGTGACAACGTACCTCTAAACTGTACTTTCCCTGTGTAAGCGGCGGTGGTAAGGCTGTCAGCAGATCTGCGAGTGTCAGGGTGCGGGATACGGGACGCACCTTTCCGCCCATTGTATTGACCTCCAGTGGTTTTCCCGACAGCACGAGATCAAACTGAGTACGGGCACCCTCCTTGTCACCCATGCATGCGAGTAGACGCCCATACTCAAAATCTAAGGCGGTGTATAAACTCAGCTATAAGTATGTGGAGACGTTGAGGCGGTTGCTCTCACGGGAGTGATAGACGATGTAGTGATCGAGTTGGATATTCGGGCCATTTGCAAACACTGCTCGGAATGCAGCACTGGCGCGCTGAGCGGCGTCTGTCTGAGGGATTGGTACAACCTCATCCGGGTTCAAGAGAGCATCAGGACCCTATCGGTTCATCAAAATTAGCAATCAGCCACAAGAACTAGTCATCTGAGTGTCGCACGTACGGGATACGCGATGTAGCGTAAACACGCACCTTCAAGATGCCGTGCTAAACACCAATCGTCCCAAAATTCAGCCCCATTCCCGTAAGTCTGCGGCGCGCCCTCATACTGCTTCAGCTCGACGAGGGCAGCCTCTACAAGTGGGAGCATCTGCTCAGCAATAACAGGGCGCGAGGCACGCGCGACAGCGTGAAAGATGTATGCGAGTTCAAGGGCCGGGAGTAGTAGCCGCCCGCCTTGTGCCTCGCATTTGCGCGCCTTGCGGGCGACAAACTTTTCGAGTGGAATAGATTTTCCGGCGATACGCTGGCGGAGTTTGGGGACTTCTGTCATGAGCCGCAACCCCTCTGCCTGCTCCGCTTCACCACCCAATTGGATAAGAAGAGCCGCGACACCATAGGCATAGACTGCCTTCGACCACTGAAACAAGATCAAGTCAGTCATGCACCTATCCCGTGCTTATAAGGGAGAGGCGGGTGTACGGTCGACTCTTCGTGGAGATTCCGCCAGCACTTGAGGGACTCCTCGATTTCCCAGAGTGCGAGATTCGACACCGCCATCTCCCAGAATGAGACATGATGCAAATTGCGATATTGGGTCTGCACACTCATCGCCTTCTGGTAGCTCGCAATGGCGCGCGCGGGCTGGCTACGGCACAAGCTGAGCCGCCCCTGGGCGAGCAGGAAGAAAACCCCTAGGTCGAGCGCGTAAATGTGTAACCAGCAGTGGAAGGGGCAGAGATTACCTTCCGGATAGCGCTTGAGGTTCCAGTCGACGATCTTCTGTGCCATGAGGATGTCGACGCCGTCATGCGTGAAACCGGAAAGAAAGAGGTGAAATATCAGAAGTACCATGTCGCAGAGACTGCGCCGCACACCCTCGTTCGCTGCAACAGAAGCATCCTGGTCAGTGTCACCTTGGAAACTATGACGCAATCTGGCAGCGCACCTTCGCTGACAGATGGATTGGAAGACTCCTTTGTCCAACCTCCGGCCTTCTGCAGTAGTGCAAGCCCAGCACGACGATTTCCCTTGTATCCGAAAAGCTCGACAAGAGTAGCTAGCCTTGCAGGCATAAGGCTGAGTATGAGATGCGACAGTCCGACGCCAAGATAGACGCCAGAACGGAAGTGTTCGTCGATAGACTTATCCTCCGGTCCTTCACCGCGCGCTCGTGCCTCTGCATCCATCTGGTCAAGGAACTTTCCAAGTTGGCGATACACCTGCATGGTCGACCGCATGTTAAGTCTGTGACAGCATCTCGTATTGATCTCGGAATGCGGAAAGTATAAGAGTGCGTACGCTTCCTTGATAAATGCGAGCCAGTCACCGGAATACACGATTCCTAATAGGGCCTAAATCCTGTATTAGTGCCACGCAGATGGTTGCAGCGGAATTCAGAAGAATGCCTTCTCAAACAAGCTCTCCGCATACACAAGTTCCGCATGACGCTCAACGGCGGTCATGCTTTTGACCCAGTTGGTGCCAGAGGAGCCGGTCACGTAGCCGGCGAGGCGGAATGGAAGAGAAGCAGCCTTCTTTCGATGTTCATTGGCAATAGCATTTCCATGTTTAGTATGTCCAATCGCGGATAAAAGGTCCTGTTAGACGTGATGGAGGTGGAACGTTGCCAACATAAGAGCAATCACGCACGTCGTCTTCATAAGACATCAGTGCCTTAACACATTGGATCAAGCCAAAACCTGTTGCGAAATACAGTCGTTCCCTAAGAGGAGGACCGGTCTCAGTGCAAAACTGGAACCGGGTAGGAGATGTAGGCACATGCAACGCACTTCTTGGGGTCACACCGGTGACAGTACTCCTCCGACTCTACCATTAGGGACTTAAGAAACATGTCTAGTGCATATGCAATGCCAGTTATATCATCTAGGGCTGTGGCATTCGAGTACGGCCAAGTAACTGCCGGTGGCTCCACAAGAACAGGTTTCTTGATGGTCCCGAGACACAGCTTGGAGACATCGGAAGGGAGCGACGTAAAATCCGTATTGGACGTGCTTGCACTGGAAAAAATGGCGGGCACAGACGGGCTGTCTGTCAATGGTGAGGGTGGTGTGGTGTGGCCATTGTGAGTAAGGTAACCGTCAGAATAAGCGGACTGCAAGCCAGGGCGAGCTAAATTAGCTCGCGAGGC
The DNA here is from genome assembly GCA_022496195.1 of Lactifluus subvellereus. Taxonomy (NCBI): domain Eukaryota; kingdom Fungi; phylum Basidiomycota; class Agaricomycetes; order Russulales; family Russulaceae; genus Lactifluus; species Lactifluus subvellereus. The sequence goes on along the minus strand of WTXC01000005.1, from coordinate 608,044 downwards.
GTCCATGATGAGGATGGGGAAAGGAGTCAAAAGACAAACAGTCTGTATTGTCGGGTGATGTGGTCGTGGGGGACCATGTACTGTACAGCTGTTCAATGCCGGCAGTGGCAGGCAGCGCCTGACAGGGAGCCACAACTGCAGCCAAGTTCGGTGACCACCCGCCTGGGAATTCCGCTCACTCCCATGACCAACCGATTGCCTGCAATTGCACACACACAGTACTAGTTCACACACGAACACCTTTACTTATGACCTCGTGGCTCTGCCTCGGAAGGGCGGGGCTGTGCGTGCCAATTCCCGGATATCGTGATGCCTACAACACGCACGTGTCGACCGAATCTGTCAAACAACTTGCTTGGTTGTCAAGCAAGTTCAACTTGAGACATAAATGTATAAACTCCAAACACGTATATGATTGCCACAAAAAAACGCCAATACTTTCATTAAATATGGTTTTATCCGACCCCTCCTTTTCAGCCAGTAGTTTGATATCGATAAGTCCCTGTCAAAATTTAGCGGTTTCGGAAACAGCCTTCGGGCCGTGCCGAAACTTATCACACAAAACTCCGTAAAATAACGAGATAGTGCTGCATAGTGCTGCAGCACCCAAATAAAAAACATCGTGATGCGTGGTTGACCAGAATAACCTGGCCTCTGACCAAATTTCCAGTATCATGTTAAGTCTTCCTCAAGCCCGCTCCCGATACCCTGGAATAGCAATGGGACAGCCACGGGACACGAGCAGACATAACCGCCGATCAACCGTCAGCGACATTGTCCCCCGACATCCCGCCTCTCTACATAGAATTCTGACAGGGACCTATCGATATGAAACCGGCCGTAAAACTAACGGACCTGTAGAAATACGAAAAACGACTAAGGTATAGTAAGCGGCAGTGCGGTGTAGTAGTGAATAAACGCGCTTACCTGCTACTATAACACTCCGGGCTAAGGGAAGACTGTAGGTTGTTCTCACATTTTTCTATTATACGATGTGAGTTCCATGTCCGTCCGATCTGCCTGAGAAACCCAGTGATGCATCGCACAACACCCGTCACGCCGTCAATTTTCTGATCCTGTTCAACCCAGGTTCGTTTGATAGGGCGTCTTCCCTTCCCTTAACCTTGCTCTAGGTGTCCTGTCCGGGCTCGCCGCTCAATAACCCAATTCTCGGAACCGCCTCGGAACCGCCGGCACGGTATACTCTGGTGGCTACCAAGGTACAGATCATTGACATGATACAGTGATGCGCTTCAAAAAAAAAAAAGGTAAGACACGAAACAAATGACCTCTAGGCACAGATCCCAGGCATTGATTACCTCAAAAATACGTGGTGATTAGTTCTGGCAATAAACCCATAAGTTTACCATAGAAATGTCACTGGCCGGGCGGCCGCCAGTGAAACTATATGTTAGGCCGCGCTGGTAATAACGGTAAGCAACCTAATTAACCACCTCTAAAGGACAAGTGCCCCACCCAGGTTGTGTTAGCGCGGACACACGTTTCCGCTTTCCCCCTGGAAGACCTTGATCTAAGATGTGCCGCCACTTCTGATTGGCGCGCATCGTCGAGTACCATAGCATTTCCCTGGATCAATTAAACTGCGCACTGGGCGCTCAGGCTCGAACGATTTGCCAACGCTCTTCTGGTATAGAAAAATTCAGGTCGCACTCGAGTATGATAGCTCCATCATGTTCTAGTCATGACTCATATGAAGGGCGGAGCAGCCCACATCGAAGGCCGTGTCAGCTAAGGACAGAACCGCCGCCGTAATTATCTCAAATACAGTCACAAATATAACCCAGAAAACGACTCATTACGTGGCTGGTTCCGTGAGGACCCGGAGGAAACGAATCCTCCGTTCTGTCCTCAATCTCGGTCACCGATGTGATTAGGACGACTTGAGAAACAAGAAAGTTACGGCGTTTCCACCAATACATTATAAATACAGTGCTTGTGTAAGAATAACTAGTGTTAGGAGTGTAATGATAAGAAAGGAGAAGGGTATCAAGGTAAATTATGTGCACGAAGACGGAACGTATGATTCCCCTTTAGTCAACGCAAGGGTGCAGTAGAGAAGAAAAAGAAATATTAACAATCGAAACGGATGGAATAAACAGCGATCCACTAGTGACCTTGAAAGTTTTTAATGGAATGAATGGCAGGGTGTCAGCGTCACAATACGCCGTCATCATCGCCGATATCGTCGGCCTCATCCTCCGTGAAACGCATGTCAAGACTCCCCAAGTCGCCGAGGTGCAGTTCGTGCTCCGGCCGCAGGAACAAACTGCGGGGCGAACCAGGAGCGTCCGTCGCCGCGCTGACAGTTGTGATCGAAACACTGCTGGAGGAGCCACGCGAGCCCGCAGGCAGTTCTTGCAACAACATCGACATGTTCGGGGGCGGGACTGCGAACACCGAGTCTGCGCCACTCGTGCGCCGCGATATCGCCATGCGGCCACCATGGTATGTCGCGTCCTCGTCGTCCGCGTCTTCCAGGTGGTTAGGATCCAACAGCCTAGAGTTCTGCGGGTGTCCAGAGGCAGGAATGGTTATTGGCGGTCGTCGCCTTGCCGGTGCATCCGCAGAGCCTGGGCGCTCCATCCTGCTGAAGACGGTGCGGGCGAGGGGCTGAATACTAGGCGAAGAGGATAACCCCACAGACGCGTACTGGTGCGCGCGCAGTTGCGCACGTGCGTCGACGAGCTGTGCCTCCAAGTCCTCGATCCGCTCCACAAGCTCGGCGTTCTCTACGCGCAGGGATTGCGTGTTGTGCTGAGCATCCGCCAGTGCAGCAAGTAGCGTGCCCGTCTCGGTCGCATGCTTCTCTTGCATGGCTTGCATCGCTGCCTGGTAGTTTTTGTGCTGAGGCGAGGGCGTCCTTGACTGTGGATACGACAGGGAGATCGATGTCGGGGCAGTAGACTCTGCGGAGCGAGTGGTGCGCGGTGCCCCAGTCGACGTGGATGCTGTGTCATGGCCCGTCACTTCTGAGTGCGTCATAGCCCGAGATACGCTTCCGCTGCGCCATGAGCTCGCGACAGAGCCCGCTTCTGAGAGTGCCAGTCGACTGGGAGCAAGGGCGCGCTGATCGCGGTCTCCAAGGCTCCGCACACTCCCAAATCGAGATCCGTTGGTGGTGGCGTCGCGATCGAGCAAGCCGGCGGCGGCGAACGCCTTGGTCGTACGCGGGCCAAGCCATTCCGTGGTACGGGGTCCAGGTGACACCGCCCTCTCGCCATGCCCACCACCGACACTGAGACTGCGGTTACGGTTGCGTGGAGTATAGCAGAGGCGGTCGCGAGTGGCAGGGCGTCCCTCGAGAGCACTGTCTTCGCTAGTACGTGGACGATTTGGGCGATCTGATGCGGATCCAAAAACCGACGGTGCACGAGCAGTTGGCGATGGGGATTCCGCGCCGCGTCCTACTGGCAACGCTGATGAGGATGGCAACGCAGAACGCAAAAGGCGGGAGGCTGCGGATGTATGCATCCCGAAACGTGCCGGGGTGGCGAGGCGCGTGGACGCCACTCGGCGGTGGGGCTCTGTATTGGTGTGTAATAGTGGCGACGGCTGCTGTTGGAATTCTGAAGGTAGAGGCGACGCAAGAGGACGCCTTATATAGGCACTGTCACTAGAAACCCGACGTGCCTCGTCTAGCTGAAGGGCCGAGTCGGAGGGGATTCGCGTGATATTTTCCACGCTGCGATTCCCACGCACTGGCGTAGCGCGATCGGTCGCTGAACGTACGAGTCGAGGCATGAACCTGGGAGGCACTGCCCGCGCGAGGCTTGGGTGGGCGTGAGGGGCCGTGGTACGAACCGGTGAGGGTTGCGATCTTGCAGACCCTGTTGCAGAGGCGGGGGAAGCGTCGACAGGTGAAGAACCCAAGGGTGAAGGTCGAGATTGGGGGGTGACAGCTCGCGAAGGAGGAAAAATCCGTGGAGGGTTGACAGCTTGGGCTTGGGATTGCTGGGGCGTTAGGGTCACAAGTGTATTCTCATACTTAGAACTTGGCTGCTTCCCTCTCATGCGGTTTGGGCTAAGTAACGCAGCAAGGTCTGGATCAAGAGCATCAAGGTGAAAGCTCTCTTCGGGTTCTACTTCAACGTAGTCCTCGCGATCATTTCGACTAGCGGGACGACTATCGGCAGCATCCTCAACAACAACTCCCGTAAGCCATCCATTCCTAGAGGTTTTCTCCTTCAGCGCGTGTATAACCTCTTCTTTTAGCTGTGACGTGGACAGATCTAGCACAGACGTATCCGGGGCTGCGGCCTCATTGATTTCAGGCGAGGGAGGGAACACCTCGGGGTTCTTTGAGTGCCGGTTTCCAGAAACGTCGGAATTTCGGGATTCATCCAAACCAGGGAGCTTCGATAACCCTGAAAGGTCAGACTCAAGGATCGTTGATAGTTCTGTGCTTAGAGGAGGTTCCGGATTGAATGTGACGACCGGTGGGCCTAGAACAACACAGAAATAAGTCACCACGCGGTGCGAAGCGCCGCATTACCTTCACACGCACCTAGTTCCCCATGCGAAGCTGACCCGGATGGTGGAGGTGGTTCGTGGGCGTCGGCGCTACTCAAGGTATCCTCGAGACGCTCTGGACTCGCCTGAGGGGGAGGCACAATAGAAATTACTGCCACGTCCTTATCGTCACCCGAGCGTGGGAACTGGCCCGAATTCTTGCGTTCGATAGTTGCGCTAGAACGTCGAACAGACGCAAACCCGGCGAAGGTGCCCTTCAACGGTCCGGGAGCGGCGGTGCCCGATGCAGACTTTCCCGAACCGAATGGGAGAAAGCTACGAAGAGCACGCAAAGGTAAAGATGTAGCGCTTGAGGCATGTGTCCAGGGCGCTGATGGTTGAGGAATGGTCGCTTGAGGCGGCGAACCGCTCCCGGATGGCGTTCGATTTGGGGGCACCAGGCCTAGATGGGGGACAGACAAAGAACTGGGGAGGGAGCTGCTGAAAGGTTGGTTTCGTGTAGTTTTAGGAGAAGGCTGAGGGATATAAGAAGGTAATTGAGACGTCCTTGTCTGTACCCGTGAATCCGCCGTTTTTGCGCCGCTAGGCAACGTTCGAACGCCGAGCGCTGTGACCTCCATGTTGCCCCGTTGAAATTGGACCCTCCGAAAGCGAGTCACGATGTGGATCAAGAGGTGTCACGCCGCATGCTCCAAGTGTAGCGGCGTCTAAGACAGCGTCGTCGATGGACAGGGACGACGTGTGGCAGGGGTGACGGTCGGCAACGCTGGCCGACCCTAAACGGAGGCTGCCGAAGCCGTCACCGACTGTTATTACTGTAGCGCATTGCACATTGACACCCACCCCACGCAGAGCATACTTCCCATCACATATCAACTGATATCAAAAAACTTCGCAACTCGATCATTGCGATGCATATAGTGACTGTGGCTTATGTCCACGGAAAACGCCACGGGCGGCCTTTTTTTTTTTTTTCCTTCTCTGTACGCTGTGTATTATAAGGCCTCTTATCCCAGGAAGGTCGGGTTGGGTTAAAGACGGGTTAAAGCCACTCCTTTGAGTTTGTTCTGCCGGTTTGACTACAGATTAGCCGAGCACGACTGCTGTGAGAATTTGGCAAGTTCTCCATCGGCGCGGGAACCAGGAGGTAACGTAATGTGGCTGCCCGCCAGAGGTGACCATATTAATCTTTGCCATCTTTCAAGACTGGAGAATCTTCAGTCCAGGAAGCCAGACTTCTACATCCCCGGGATTCTGATACTCTGGGTACTTTTCCGTCACTCCAAGACACGCTCCTCTTTCTGTTTAGTTTCGTGCTCATAATGTTTGCTTGATCAGACCATTCAATTCTCCAGCTTGTCCCATTATCACACACCTTCGTGCAGAATCTCGCCTTTCTCGGAAAAGTTGCAGGCGAGCTCAGGTCGCCGGACCTTCAGCGCCTTTTCCCTCGCAATATGTACGCCGATGCTCCTTATTGACATCTCGGGATTTTGGATTCTTGCCGCTAGCCATCTCGTCGGACCACTTTTCTCACCTACGCCTCATCTCATCTGAGGCGGCCCTGGACAAATCGATAGATCGAACTTGATAGAGAAGAAACACTCGATCAACCGGTCCCCCTCTATTCCTCTCTTCCAATTTATCTTTTCGCCGGGAGGTCCATCGAAGCACGTCCCACGGCCTTTGCCTGGATACCGAAGCCCAGCGTATGCGCCGGACGCAACCATACATGTGTCAACGAGAACGCCATTCACGAGGAGGGTGGCGGCCAACTGAACTTTCCTCGAGCCAAAAAGGCATCTTTCAAACTCTTTTGTTGTGTGGCCATGTGCTAGCAGCTCCCCGTGGCATACAGAGTGGGCGCACTCGGCTTCTCGTTGATCTCACTACAGAAGCTCTGTCCGCTTCTATCATGTCATTTAGTCGCAGAGACACCGCCGTTCACGCTATCACTAAGACAATTAACGCCTAGGACTGCCTGCGTCCTACCCCTACTACTGTTATATTCGGGCGTAGCAGAGACACCGATCTATTTAGGATATACCACCGTCCCTTTTTGGCCACCCCGAATACGCCATCGTATCATGTGCTTCCGTTACGAAGATTTACTGCGTCCAACTGCGCATCATCCACGCAACGCGGTGCATTGTGAAATCAATAGTAACCGATTCAGAAGTGATTGCGGCTGAACCTCTGACGAATCGAGAGTAGCTCAGCTACCCGGGCGGAACCTATGATCCTTCATTTTCTGCCGGCTGACGCGAAACGAAAAACGAAAACGTATCGGTGAGCCGTGTTTCGGGTGTGCGTCCGTATCTATTCTCGAGCACTGTGCAAGGCGACGAACCCGATTTATGACCGGCTGTCTGTTATCACATGACAACCCCACATCTCCTATCCATCCTATCCCGCCGCTGCCTACTCTCCCGGGTAAGCGAATGGCTGCATCTGTTAAACCAAACACCTGTATCGCAGGTGTGGCTTGTGCCTTCAACATACCAATCGATGATCTGAGCGGACAGCGTGACAAACGCAAGGCCATCCACGGCTCTTTCACATGAAACCCCGGGCCAGCCTCGGCGTCGCGTGTGTGGGTTCATTGGGTGCGGCGCTGCTAGTATTTCGAATGATCCATCATCACGACAACCTGCCGCCGCGTCGCAGACTGGATATCGGCTACTCATCGCTCGATCGGTTGCGTAATGTATTTGTCCTGGCGCTGGCGTGCCTCGGAGACAATTTAGTTGCCGGTGGATAGGAGACAATGTCTATCACGTCACGCGATGCCACCACGATGGAGCGTCTCTAGCCCGTGGGGTATGGATCCGGGCTGAGCCGCTGCTCGGCGGTGCTGCATTTTCGTTTTCGCGAGCTTTCATCGGCCTGTTCCTTTTCCCCTCATGATTACGTCGCAAATTGGCTCGATTTGCCTGATCTTTTTTTCCCGGCTAGCTACAGTAGCAGAACTGAATTGCCCCGGTGAGTCGGTGACTAAACGCCAAGAAAACCTACAAATGCTATGCCCCCGCCCACTGCCACTGGCACCCTCCGAAGCCCGAGCCCGTGTTGGATTGACCGTTTTGCTGTTTTTTTTTCCCGGTGGCGTTCGTGACACGAGGGTCTGCATATGCTTGGCACTTTGTCTCCCGACATCACATCCAGACTTCCAGGGAAATGCAAATTGAATGAGATTGCTCCCCTGGCCCCACCCATCCGTACTTCTTTCCCTGTAGGGCCCTAGCCCCACTGAAGTCGGAGTGCAATCAGGTTAACTGTTCCTCGACTTGCCCTGGCTTAGTTTGGCCCCTTCATATTTGCCCTTTCTGTCACGGAGAAGAGTTTAATCCCTTTCGGGCTGGCCTCCAACAGTAGTATAGTGGTCTTGGACCAGCTTGCGTACCGTCAACGTGACCTTTACGGCACGAGGCGTTTTCGGTCCATTCCCATGGAAGTGTTGAGCTTGCAGGATGTAACCCTCCTCGGAATCCGAGTCAAAATTAGAGTGTTAATATAATATTAAGGAAAAAATAGTAGATAACAGCATCTGGTA